>JAUEJL010002399.1:0-10405 GCA_032274825.1 Drosophyllum lusitanicum | reverse complement strand
AGCCGTCAAATTCCCCCTCCTTCAATTGGATTACCCACCCATGAATTTTTACATGCATCTTGCCACACTCAATCCCCCACGCTCTTCATCCATGAATTTCATTATCCAAAATGAACGGTTAAGATTGGTTCTCGTAGTTCTCGTACGAAAAACAGTTCTCGTTTGAACTCTCCCCTGTATATATATGGTGATTTAATGACTGTCATTTATTCATTAAATAAAAATCATTTTAAAGATGACATGCTTGATCGATGTTTAGAACGAAGAATATAAATTATCAAATGGAAGGATTACTAACTTTTTTAAGGTGACAAACAAAGATATAAATTATGTTTATGTATCTCCATGAATAATGAATTGTTATTGTTAGTTAATATTTATGAACGCTACTGTAGCAGCTGGTATCAAAATTTGACGGCAAGATTGTATGCGTTTTCTTTTAATTTATGAAGTTATGTATCACTTCTTCTCCATGCAGATACATAAATTATGTTTATGTATCACAACTAAGGTCCAGTTTGTTACACAGAATTGGAAGGAATGGAACTGATTTAAATTTCATTCAGCTCAACTATAGAATTGACTTTCCATTACTTGAGGGAGTGTAAACATCCCAAAAAATGAGATTTCGTTCAAAATCAAGTTTATCAAATGCAATACAACACAGAATTTGATTTGAATTCAATTCCATTCATTTGAATTCTGCGAAACAAACTGGACTTAATTGTTTTCTATTTAGTTGGGTGAATCTGGTAGAGAAAGAGATGAAGTCAGCCTTGTTTTAACGAGGACGGTAGGTATAAGTCTAGCTTTATAGCTATAACTCATTTTAAACATTAACATGTAATGGATTTTTTTTAACTAATGCGTTAATTTTACTAATAGATTATCAAAAGTAATGTAAATCTCTTCAAGTTATTAAAAGTACTTTTGGAATCTGAAAGCCCGAATTTGAAACTGAATTCGGAACCTGAGAAATCAAATCAAATGTGGATACGGGTCGTTCACAAGTTACTTTTGCAAGGAAAATTCATGATTTGAGATCCCTAGCTAATCTAGACCAAATTCAGGATTTGAATCACGGTAAAAACCACTTTTACTAAGTTGGGGAAATTTACATTACTTTTGATAATATATTTGCAATACACATTAGTTTAAAAAAATTCCATGTACTGGACAGAGTGGGTTGAAATGATTTTTAGAAATGCTAATGACAAGAAAATATTGATGTATGTAACTAGTAAAGATTTAGTGTGTAATGTAAAGTTATTCATGACGGTTATTAATTTGTATTTTGTTTTTAACATTGTAGATACAAAGTTTGCATGATGCTGAGAAAGAGGTGACTCGATTGGAAGTAGAAACTAAACAAACAAATGAAAAGAGACTCCTGTCACCTCTCAACTAGCTATTGTTGATATTGTTGTTATTTAAACAAAACTTATTATGTTATCTTCTATACTCGTATGAACTTTTCATAGTTTGATGCTTGTTAACCAATTAAATGTTTTTTTGAAAGATTTGTATATTTGTTTAATTTGAAGTTTTCTATCGAATTTCAATGTTTGATATTTGTTTTATAGTTTATATATATTTGCTATAATTATGTTAAACACATTGTTATCAAAATTCAATGTTTGATATTCATTTTTAGATATTTCTTTAAAAATTGGTTGGAATTTTAATAGGAATTTTTGAATTTTGTTGAACATATGTTCATAATATGTCGTAAATTCATCATAAATATGTTGGAAGTTGGTTGAAATTTGTCGTAAATTCCTAAAAAATATGTCGAAAATCTATCAAATTGTGTTGGGAATTCGTCATAAATTTGTCATAAGTTAGTTGCAAATTCATCTAATATTCATTGAAAATCTGTTAGAATTTCGTCAAAATCCGTTGAAAGTTCGCTAGAAATATGCCAACTTTGTCGAAAATTTGTTGGAAGTCGTTGAAGTTAAAGACATGTGAATTATAACTTCTGACATATTTCCTATAGATAAATTCCTATGAAATGTGACATTCCGTCAGAAATCTCCTTACAATTTTTTTTCAAATGGACAAAATTCAACTGCGCTTAAATAACCTTTTTTCTAGTTGTGCAATAATTATGGTTACCAAGACGCCTGGTCCCTAAAATCATTTATCACATTTTTTCTACTTGTGCAATAATTATGGTTACCAAGACGCCCGAGTCATTTATCACATAAGAATTAGGGGATGGCCATTGGCTAATCAAATTGCTACGAAAGTATCACGTCATCGATGCCACAACGACGTGCCTATGGCACCATAGAAGGCATAGATGGTTAATTGCTCGATGCAATTAGTATATAAAGGTTAACATGTTAGAAAATGATCAAATAGACACAATAACAGCAAGGCAAAAACAATAATTCTACATCTATAAAACTGTAACGATGATACATAAGAATAATTATGTAGAATCAATAACATATATAAGAGTCCAATGGAATCAAACGATATATAATACATTGTCTCAAAGAAAACCAAATTAAAAGAAGAAAAAAAAGAGAAAAAACCAAGAATAAAGATGAGGAGCCGATGATACATGTACAATATCTACAAACCAAATATTAATAGGTAATAAGAAAAGTTGAAATTAAATATTTTACCTTTTAAAAAAACAAAAAACCAAAATCATCATAAAATAAACATAAAAATAGAAAGTTTAAACTAAATATGATAATAATAATTTAAAAATATTCTATTTTTAGTCTTATAAGAGTTATGATTATTATTCTCATTTTAAATAAAATTGTATAGTTGGTGAATTTTATACTTAAAATACATTTAGTGTGAAGGTCATGTTATTTAATTAGCATATGGTTGTACGTTGACTTTATTCACAATAAAATGTATTTAAAAAAATTAAAACACATTTCTACATAACTCAAATAAAACAAAGTTTATATTTTCATATTAGAGTTGTGTTCAATAAAGTCTATGTAAAAAACATAGTTTTAAAATTTTAATATTTAGTTACAGGTAATTCAGTATACAATCACATGTGATTTGTAAAAGAATCATATGTGAATAACGAAAATGTCCCTCCGTCCAAAATTTTAAAATGCAATCTAAACCATTGATGTCATTGATCCAAAGACTAAAATTAGTCCCTTAGAACTATAAATTAAATATGGACTATATTGAACATTCTTCTTTCATATTAATATTTCTACTTTATCCTTCTGCTTATAAAATCAAGATAAGTGTTAACATCCAAAGAAAAATTTTAAAAATAAATTAGTAAATTATGCATATCATTATTTAATAGTATTATATATTAAAAACAATAACAATTAAGATACAACAATATTTATATGCCCAAAATATGTGTCCGTAATTCATTCAAAATTTGACACATGATATATACTTTTTTCCTCTCTTTATATTTTCGCCCTAAATTTTGCCATATATTTTAATCTCAAATTTAGGTTGAAGTTTAGACATTATAATTAAGAAAAATGATACATTCTCCAACTTTTGCCTCTTATTTCATCATACTCACCACAAGATGACATGTGGAGTCCACTAATTCTCTTTCCTCATCTCCTTCAATGATTTTGACACTTGATCTTGTAAGTAGGAGGATAAATAGGAAGAAAAAGTAGAAAGATAAAATCATTTTTCTGAAATATATAATATTGGGTTGGTGAATGTGAGCACCAATCATAGATTGTCACCAATAAATTATATAATAAGGTGGCATTTGGTTCGCAGAATGTTTCTGAAGAAATTGAAATCTGTGAAGAAAATGGAATTTGAATCCGTAATCTGTTTGGTTGGCAAGAATGGAATTGGAATCCAATTCCACACTCTGTTTGGTTGGCAAGAATGGAATTGGAATCCAATTCCACACTCTATTCCACACTCTGTTTGGTTGGCAGATAATGTAGATGAATTAGATTTCAGTAATGTAAAAAGACATAATTGCCCTTCTCAATTAGAAGAACAATATTGTTGATTTCGCTAATGAAGAACAATTGTCAGTTCGAGAGGAGAGACTGACGTGAAGGTTTGAAGGCGGAAAGGAGGCCTGCCAGTTAAGTTCAAAGATAAATCTTTACCTTTGGAGGTCGCCGGAGAAGGAGGTCGTGCGGAGGAGGAGGTCGCGCAGGAGGAGGAGCTCGGGTAGGAGAGGAGATTGGGCAGGGAAGGAGCTGGCGTCGCAGGGAAGGAGCCTCGCGCAGAGGAGGAGAGTCGCGCAGAGGAGGCGACCGCGCCGGAGAAGAAGGAGGAGGATGGGGGCGATGGGAGGAGGATGGGGGCGACGGGAGGATGAGCTTATCTCGACTAGGGCTTGAATGAGAGCATATTGTTTTATTAGACCCAAGATTAAGATGGTAATATTTCACAATCCCACTCCCTTGGAATTGTAATTCCTTCCATTTTTGAATGGATTTCACTTTCCCACTAACAAGGGAATTAACTTTCCATAATACATTCCCTTTCCTTCCTTTTTTTAAACCAAACAATGGATTTCTTGGGAATTGGATTCCAATTCCTATGAATTCCCAAGGAATCCATCTAACCAAATAGGCCTTAAGTGCATAATCGAAGCTTGGTCATGGACTCCCTCTTTTTACTTTATGATACAAATAAACGTGATTATATTTATTGTATAAGTTATCGATAATTATTGTTACAATTAGAGCAGTAAGGTTAAGCGTTAATTGGTTATAATTAAAAAAAATTAAAACAATTATAAAACATTTTAGAATGATAAAACTAAGAATTTTGTTAAATATAATATTTTAAAATATTATAAATAGTAAATATGACATTTATAAATTAAGGTGAGTAAAATACGATATTTTGAGTTTAAGAGGACATATATAAATTTATCTTTAAGAACTTTGATTTAAATTAAAGTTAAAATAGAATCCAATTTTGACTAAGAAGAGTCAAAATTGGATTTTAATTTTTTTCAAAATAAATGGTTAAGATTTGATAATTAAAATTTTAATCTAAATTTAATGGCTATGATTATCTAATAGATTTTATTTAAGTTAAGTCTTTTATTTGTATTAAAAGATTCTACAATAATAATTCATATATACATGTAATTAAATGAGGTAGTTAACATAAGTGATTTGAAATGTTTAATAAATTATGGTTTATTCTTATTAGGTTCTTTGTAATCTTAACCTTGTGAGGCTTTAATAAACATAAGGGCTATTTGTTTGCTGTTTAATGAAATCATTCAGCGTTTAATGCCGAATCGTTCAGCATTCGGCGCGTTTGATTACCACTTCTGAATAAAGACTGTGCTAAATGAAACAGAAGAACATTGTTGAATCATTCTACCTAAAAGTACATTATGAATCATTAAGCACCGAGTATTTTACGCTAATACTCCTTATTTCACACGTTGCCTTGTTAAACAATCATATCTTATCTTATAATATAATATATTACCATTAAGGTTAAAATGGTAATTTGCATCATTCAGATTGTTCATTCAGAACCTTTATCAAACAGCATGTCACATTCAAATGCATATTCATTCAGAGCCTTTGAATTATTAAGACCACAAAATTATTCAGTGCTTAATCATTCTGTTTTAACAAACAACTCATTGTCTTAAAATGTGATAAGCTTTTTATAATTTTAATTATTATTAATTTAGACTTTTTATACATATCATCATTAAAGTGTCTATTTATCTATAATTATCACGTTCCCGATAACCATTACCGTTTAGTTTCCAACAACATTTAACTACTATGAACCAAAGAATATATAATAGTAATACCTAGTGTTAGATTAAGATATGGTTAATTCTTAATGATGGCTTTTTGTAAACCTCTTTCGTAAATAGTTTAACTTTGCTTGGGCTCATGTCAAAAAGTTGTAATGATTTTTCTTTTGAAAAAACTACAATTAGTATCTAATAAGTAATTAAATAACATCTATTATGCATATTAAATAAATATATAAACTTTTTCTCAAGTTAAGTAAGTGTAATTATGTAACGTCCCAATTTTCAAAACACAAGTAATACTTAAATAAACTTCATTTGTGATGGTTACAAATGTTTAAAAAGGCTAGCGGAAGCATAAGTTTGTTTAAACACTCAGGTTTGTACAAAAGTTGTACACACATATTTATAACAAAAATGGTTTCAATTATATAAAAGGAGCGTTATTGTTACAAAAGATATTTTAAGCAGCCAACAGTCAAACCGAGACCTTGCCCTTGGTGTTAAAACAACCTGCAAAAACAGAAGATAATATCTGATAAGCTACAAGAGCTTAGTGAGGATGCTAAACTGTAAATCATATAGGCACATGTATAATTCATATACAGATATCACACTGTTCTTATGGATACAATCCGCACCATCTTAGCATCGCTCCATTAGGCTAGATGTTGATCGTAGCCCATTACCGCACATATAAGTATGCTACCCCACACATTTTGATCCATGTGATCAAATCATACACATTGCAATGCATCACACACATTACACATATGAATCAGAGTTTAGTAAACTCACCTCAGCAATCAGTTAACAACACAGTGTTATGCCATATAAAACTCAGCGTATACGTCAACGATCATGTCCTACAAATAATATATGAATGAGGTATTAAACACATAGCATAATCGGTCAACTGAAAACTGATCAGGGCCCACGCATGTACCTGCTTAGGGCACGCCCGTGCCCTATGACATAGGCCCGATTGTGACCTTCTCAGACATGGGCGTACTGGCCCAGACACGCCCATACCTTAAATAGGTACGCCCGGACCCCAAGAACTAGGGCTAGTCACGGTCACCAGGCACGCCCGTACCTTCCATGGGCAAGCCCGTGCCTCTCGCATATTAGCAACAGTTTGCCGATTGTCTTGCTGTATTCCGACCAAAAATCAAACAAACTCATTTCTAATCAATTCTAACACTGTAGGGGTGTTTTCCTACACCCCAAACAACTATTAGCATGAAAATATCAACAAGAAACATACTTGATCCTTGATTCAACCTTTTGAATAATTTGACCCATTAAACTCAAAAACCAATTAAACAATTCATACCTTTAGCTATCTATGATTTTATGGTGCTAAATTGATGCTAATATCTGTTGTTCTCGTGATCAAAGTAAGGAAGAAGAAGATGGCAGCCCTTTGAGCTTGTACGTATGTATTGTATGTGTGTGTGTAGAATTCAAAAGCTAGGATATCATATATATCCATAAGTATAGACTAATGGCAGAAGTGACCCCCAACCTTTTATTTTTTATTTTGACAGTTCTAACTCCTCTAGTTATATAAACACCTCCTAGTCTTAAATAGGCAACTTATAATTACATAACGCTTATTTATTAATTTATTTAATAAGAGAATTCCCGAACCTTGGGTGTTACAAATTATGAGTTTTTAAGCTGCGTTTAGTTCACTATAATCTCATGAAATTTGATAAAATTTAAATCTAATTCGTAAATATTCCTGAATTTGGTTAGTATTTGAAAAGCGAAAGAATTGAATCCAGTTCCTTCAAGTTCCTAAATTTGAAGGAATCTCATTCGTTGGGGTAAGCTATAGAATTCGATTCCCACAAAAACATTCCTACTCTTCTCACCACCTGGCTTGCTTCGACTTCAATTTTTAGAGATAAACATGCACATTCTCATTACGTCTTCATCCTCCTTCTATTTAGGGTTCAAACTCGACTTCATCTAGGTTTATTTCTCATCCCTTGATCCTTTTCTTTCATATGCTTCATCGCTTGATTTAGATTTCATCACGATTTTAGGGTGTTATAGGTTTTTATCAAATGATTATTGAATTTCATGTTTGATTGCTTGATTTTGAGGTTTAGTTGCTTCAATTTCATGTTCCATTTTGTGTGGTGGTGGTGGCAAGTGGTTTTGGTGGGTGGTAGCAATTGGTGGTGGTGATCAGTGTTGAAATCAGATTCTATTATGGACAACCAAACATGACGATACCTAAGGAATCACATTCAGATTCAATTATTTAAAGATTTCAATAATTTCTAAAGAAAGATGCATTCTATGAACCAAACGTAGTCTTAGGCTCATTATGTTTCGTTATAGTTAAAGTTGAAGAACAAATGTTGGCATATACCAAAACGACAATACAACTTAGTTGAAAATGACAATATAATCATATAGACGACATCAAGAAAGGTTATTATGTCGTATGTGTTTAAAAAAATGCGAAAAAGGCAATAACATATAGAAGGGTGACTAGATTATTTAAAAGTTGCACCGCTTTTCATATATAATATAATGTGCTATTTAGTTGAGTATATTATAATTAAGATATGGTGTTAAAAACATGGCGGAAAATGAAGATGTAACATTGTTTTTATTCTATTGGATATTAATAATATTATATTTTGGGTCATTCAAGATAGCCTCTAAAGTAAGATACGACAACTTTCTTTCACTTTGAGATAGGTGGTCAGAAAATATTTTTTTGTTTATTAATTATTGATCATCAAGTAATAGCGGGTTAAAAACATGTTTTTTATGATTATGGGTTCTTGTTTTATAATAAACAAATATGTAGTTCTAAAAATAAGATTAGACTATGTGTGTATTTAGCCATTAAAAAAATTTATAATACGGTTTAGTTTCTGAAAATGTATCAAAGTTGTCATCTTTTGCTATTGTTATACCCAGCTTTTAAAACTATCATTTAATGTATCCAACTTACAAAAGCTACCAATTGATGTATTCAATTACTTATTCAGCAGGTAACCGGTAATTCTATTATTTTTTAATTTATTTTAAATACCAATCTATTTCCACATGGATAAATCAATGACACATCATATATTCTCTTCACCGTTGATTTTGAAGATCAATGGTTCAAAATAACGAGGGAGCTTTTTAAACAAAACATTAGTTACGGGTGATGTTTGTATATATGATAAAGACAATTTGAACCTTTTGACATTTAACTTTAATTTCTTAAAACTAAGGCTCGAATTTTTCTGGGTCGACACGAAACCCGACCCTGACACGAAAAAGTGACATGAACCTAAAACAGGTCAAAAGCAAGTTGACACGAAATCGACATGAAAATAAATGAGTAGGGTTAGGGTCAACCCAGCAACCCGAAAGTGACCCATATAACCTGTTTATAGGTAAAACTTTGACATTATAAAATTTTCTTTAATGCTTAAAATTTAAATTTTGAAAAAAAGATTGTGAATTCAAATAAGAGAGTGACATCTTATGGCAATAAAATCCATTAAACAAAAGTACAAAACCCTTAAATATTAAGAACTTAAAATAAACAATAGAACATTTATAGTTAAAACAATAGTATATCATTGTTGTAATTGTTATTTTGACTGTATGATTTTGATACTATGACATTTGATTACTTGATAAGTGGTACTTTAGTATTGTGAATTTGATTCATAATTTTATTTAATGATGAATTTTTTAAATTATTCGGTTGTTTAATGACATTATTTTTTGATATTGGTAGAATAGTAATACTTCATATTTTTTATTATATTCATTTATATAAGTTGAATAAAAAAGTAAAACAAAAATTCAAATCAAACCGAAACAAATACCGAATTTAAAGTTCGAATACAATCAAAACGAACATTGAATATTAAAGTTAGAATATAAACAAAAATCATTTTTAAAATTCTTATCGAAAGTTGGAAAACAAACTTGGAATTTGAAATTTTGATAAAGAAAATATTAGTCGAAACAGAAAACCGTATTCGAAAATCGTTCTTGAAAATCGAAAAAGCTAACACGACCCGAACCTGAAATGAAAATAAATTGGTCAAAATCGGGTTGAGACGAAACTGACCCGAACCCAAACGACATGAACCCGACCCGAAATGACAGTCTTACAGTTAAAACTAATGTATTTACCAATTGAAAGGTTTTAATATTGTAACGTCCCGTTTTCAATATAAAACTTTACGAAAAATATTCGCAAATAAATGAACTTTATTGCAACCAAAGATCCAATTTAGAAATAGTAGCAGAAGCATGTACTAAAAATCTTTACAATACTTAATATTTAATACAAAAGTCGGGGACCAACTAATTTTGTTGCAAATACGAGCCCATCCACTGAATCCACATCAAAAAATCTTCAAGTACCTAAAAAAATGTTAGGAGTATCCGATGAGCTAAGAAGCCCGGTGAGCAACTCAAAATAATCACTTGTAAAGAATGTTTCACAATCTGATTAAGCTATTCTTATAATACATTCTACAATTTGTTACTGCGTTTGTATAATAAATATCCATGTATTTACATCCGTTTAATGATAATATTTGTAATCACGTCTGTTCTGTAACTAATTCTATATAATAACTGTATCCATCTCCATGATTGTATTTATATATATATGGTTGTATCCATATTTCAACTGTGAAA
>JAUEJL010002388.1:0-10406 GCA_032274825.1 Drosophyllum lusitanicum | reverse complement strand
GCAACAAAATTTACTTATGACTCTATCAAATTTTAAAATGTTTTTATTGAATCTTTATTGAAAATTTGGGTCATTATAGTTTCACTTTGATTTGGAAATGGATTTTGTTTCAAATTACGAGTTGTGCTCATTTAAAAAATATAGTCCTGAAATTTTAATATTCAATCACATGTGATTCGGTATACAATCACATGTGATTTGTAAAAGCATCACATGTGAATTACAAAAAATTACGAAAATACCACTCCGCCCAAATTTTTAAAATTTAATCTGAACCATTGATGACATTGATCCAAAGGCTAAAATTAGTCCCTTAGGAATATGAATTAATTATAAACTATATTGAACATTCTTCTATGTAACAAAGTAAAAATGTTACATTTATGTACGCTAAAAGTTAATTATATAATAAAGTTGTCTTGTTACACTAAGGGTTTGTATCTTTATATAAAACTATTAACATGATTCGGCAAGGTTTTTAAATTCTATTGCTTTCAAATTTGAAAACTAGAACGACTCTATTGCATTCAACCGAACATGTTTCCCTTTTAATTATTTTTGAAAAGATGAAAACTGGAAACAAATTTTCATAACTAAATGCTTCCTAATATTTTTGATAAGTTTGAGATGGAGGGGAGAAAAGGGTTTCTTTTTTAACCTTGGTCACTCATGCAAATAGAGAGAGAATTATGTCACATACTGGTAATATTATTGAACACCTATCAATTTGTATATTGTAGCGATAAGATTGAATCAATATCATTTTAGACTATTACATACAAAAATAAGGAGTTAAGGCCATGGAATAACATACTATTTTTTAAAAGAGTTGATTTAAGGAATCTACTTTTTTTTATTAGTCCAAAAAGGTTACCTATTAAAGTAATTCCTAGGCTCTAGCCGTAGTTTCCACCATTAGATCATACTAAACCTTAATGACCTGGCTGTGACAGAGCTTGTGTTTGCATGGATCTCTAGATGGACCCGGACAACATGTCTCTATATAACTTAAGTTTCTCCCCCTATTTTGTAATTAAAAGAAGATATTTTATTTCGCAGATATGTTGCTATCATGAATTCGATTTTCTCTGCTCAGAGATCAATGATATGCGAAACACATACTTTTGTTACGACTTCTTCTATTTTTGTTGCCAATATGTTCCTAGATATTTCATATTGTCCCATTCTCTATGCTAGGCATCTAATGCCATTTTTACTTTGTTTTACTTCTATTTTTATTTTTTAATATAAAATTTGTCTTTGTTTTATGCCAAGTATCAGCTTGGGATCATGTCTTCTTAGGACTATTCGGGAATGCACAATTCAATTTAAGTAGTCATATTTCATTTCAGTTGAAAAATGCAGTTAGATGTTTGGGGCAGTATAAGCAATCAAGAGGTCGTAACCACTAGACCATAGGGGCCGATGGCCACCTTGACTCATAAATCAACTAGAACTAATAGGTCCCAGCCACCTTTAGGAATTAAAAAAGCACTAAAAATAAATTTGTGTTGATGATTGTGGAGTTTAATTGGCCTCCTGTCAGCCCTTGTTGTAGGATAAAAGAAAATAGCAACGCAGCCACCGCCACGATGATGGTCGACATGAGGGAGGAAGCCGATCAGACTTCACATCATCGTTAGGAAGGAATTGTCATGTTACAAAGGTTTAGTGGTGATTCAACAAGGAGAACTCTAGCTAAAACAAAAACCTTAATAGAAAAGTTCAAGTATTTACTTACTTTAACAGTTTAACAAAAAGTAAGTTACAAATAATAAAAAAGTATATTATTTACATAAACTCTTTTAGAAATAAAATTAGAATGCTAATCAATTTCCTTCAAAGAGAAGTTTCTAACATGACAAAAATGTTAATAGAAAATAAAACACAAGTTGATAAGGCCATTATCGCAATAACCAATAATTGAGAAGGATATTTTAAGTAACTAAATTCATTTTAATTCCATCACAAAACTTAAACAAACATGAAAACCATTCTCAACATGTCTGCATGTACCAAATACCTGAATTAGTTGCCTTTCTCTCTGTTCATCCTCTGTGTCTGTATATTCATTTCATTACTTCTCTTTCTCAACATGTCTGCCTGTACTCGCATTATGTTAAATGCTAACTACTTCACACCAAAATTAAACTACATAACACACAAGAAATTAACTTTTACATCATAAAAGTTTATACAGATTTTCATTTTGGAGGAACGCTTCTCTAACAAAAGGAGTACTACTTTTTTCATAATTTACGTTTTTACAAAGAATATTAAGCTTACATTCGAGTCTTCTTCACGTAAAGAGGAAACTGAATACCACGATCCCGAAGCCGATCAACTAAACCATAGAGATACTCAAAGCTAAGGTTCCTTTTTTTATTAAAATCGTCCCTTATATCCGGATGTGCCTCAAACCATTTCTCCAACATTCCATAAACATGAGAAACTATAATCTTCCATTTAACAGGGTACTTCTCACAAAGCTTCAAATACTCCACCACCAAGCTCCCCTGGTCCAATTTTCCATCTTCAAACTCATCATCACCCTCTAACACCCATTCGCCACTTCGAAAACCTGCAAATAGTGCTGGATTATCAAGAAGAGACTCTGCTGACATCACTCCTTCAACACCTGTAAGTATTTGTGCCAATCGATAAGTTGGTTAACTTTGGATTGCAGCTTTTCTCTTTTAGGGATCAAATGTGTAAACCAAAAAATATTTGAGCAAATGAAATGGGATCAAATATGTTAATATGTCAAAAGTAACCAAGAATACAAAAACCTCCTAGTTTCTGTTAGAACATATAAGAACTTTGATGATTAATATAATAATATAGTTTTTATAAATTTTAAAAAAACCTGAAGAAAAGTGTTTGTGGGTCAGCACTACCCATCCCGAATCCAAAAGTTGCTCATCCTAACCGTACCCATAATGAAACTTGTCTAGCCACCCATTTGTCACGTCTACCTGTGGTTGTTAAACAGCTTTGAACATCGTCCAGGTGACGGATATTCCCGTTTGCAAGAACTGGGATTTTAACGGCGTCTTTTACGGATTTAATGGCAACCCAGTTGGCCCTTTCTCGGGTTCTTTCATCTCTTGTTCGGCCATGGACAGCTATCAGAGAGCAACCAGCATCCTCTAATAATTTTGCATAGTTTACTGTGTCTTTTAGTAGTGGAAATGTGCGTATTTTACAGGATACTGGGATGGAAAGGTTGGTGGCTAGTTTTTCAACGATAGATTTAACAAGAGGAAGATCGTCCATAAGAAATGCACCGTAGTTTCCAGTCCTCGCAATACGTTGAGGACACCTGAAAAAAAAGAGCTTTCTGAAAGCTTGTTGTATGCATGAAATATATTAAGGTAAATATGAAAAGTTTCATTCATCCAATACAGTCTCGTAACTTTTAACATACGTGATCCAAATAACATGGGGAAAATAAATGCAATTATCACCATGAGTTCTGAATAAGTTACCACCAACAATAGCATAAGGGCTAAACCTAATATGTGATATGAGAACAAATCCAAGTGATGCATATGTTGAATAGTGAATATGAAAATTAAGGAGTTTCTGTCTAAAAGGTCAAAAAAAAAATAAAAAAAAAATAAATCAATGGTTTCAAATTGTTAACCCAGAGAGTGATTATCATCAAAACAATAAATGAATCTCAAAATATGCAAAAGAAAAAGAAAACAGACAGGGTTCTGGAGCTTGTTCCAAATTTGAATACGCTCATGGAGTCATGGGTATTGCAAGCAATATTGTAAAATTCGCTACATGGTATTCGGGTGGTCAACTGAGGTATAGCGAGTAATTGGCCTAGTCGGGAAGTAATCGGATAGGAATTTATTTATATAATATATATAAATTTCGAAATTCTATGTATGATATGTGCATAGGACCATAAATTAAAAAACAAATACTCAAACATAAACATAAGTTCATAGACTCAAAATCAGAACTCATAGACTTAAAGGGACATACAGATATGAACCTGTTACCCATGAGTTCGATTAGGGAGTGTGCGGTGTGTTGAGTTGCTAGTAATCACGCAATTGACCAGTGAGGAACTAGTTAGAGAGATTGAAAGTTGAAACAAAGAAAAAGGCTCAAATAACCTAAAAATTGAGAACCGATTTACTGATTTAGGGACTTTAGGGTCTTAAAGTATAAGAAAGAAAAAAAGGTTGACCGAGCTTGACCTAATACCCGATTCTAAGACTAGATTCAACTCAACTCACCGAGTACTCACCGAGCCGAGTACTCGGTCTTGGAATCCTAGTTTTACAATATTGGCTAAAGGTATTTCTTGTTATTTTACTTATTTATGTTGTTAGAAGAAAACGCTTACCCCAAATTAATGTCGACATAATCACAACAGGATTCCACCTGGTATGCCGCTTCTAGTAAGACATCTGGATCATTTCCACAGAATTGGATGAATAGAGGACGGTCTTCCTGTCATGGAAGTCATGCATACATGACCATAAGTATTAAAGAGGGAGCATTCATAATACTCTCTTTCCTAAATAAGCACGAGAGAGCTACTCAACTACATTATGATTATTATGCCAAAACCAGTAATTTCTAAATATAAATTGATATAGTCCTTCTCGCTATATGACCAACATTTTTGGTTTGTAATACATCAACATCAACATAAACAAAACCCAATCCCACTTGGGCGGGTTACAGGGGAGGTCGGATGTAGATAGTGATACCACTACCCTAGCTCCCTAGGGCCTAGGATACAGTCCTTATCACTATATGACCAACATTTTTGGTTTGTAATACATCAACATCAACATAAATAGAACCCAATCTCGCCTAGGTAGGTTACAGGGGAGGTAGAATGTAGATAGTGATACCACTACCCTAGCTCCCTAGGGCCTAGGATATAGTCCTTACCACTATATGACCAACATTTTTGGTTTGTAGTACATCTACATCAACATCAACATAAACAGAACCCAATCTCACAGGGGAGGTAGGATGTAGATAGTGATACCACTACCCTATCTCCCTAGGGCCTAGGATATAATCCTCTCGCTATATGACAATTTTTGGTTTGTAATACTTTGGCTTAATATGGTTATCCAATTTTCTCTAGAAGGGTGCTAAATTTAGAATAAATATGAACTTAAATATGGAGCAACAGATTTAAAATTTATATCAAACTTCAAAGTGTTGTTTTTGAAGCATAGCATCAACTGTAGTCATATAAGCAAAATCATATATCTTCAACATGTTCGGTGTCTAACAATGTCATGCTTAGCATAAACCCTAGCCGAATAACGGCAGAAGTATCGTTTCAGGGAATCACGAGTTTCATACAAGTGAGAAATCAAAATTTGACAATCAAAACATCAATTTCGGGAAACAATATGTAATATTCGATGCATTCAATTATTTGACAATAGGAGACTTGATATGGAGCACGAGCTAGGGAAAATCTGTTCATGATTTCAAAGCTCACGCTCAGACTATTGGAACTCGAAATTCATGCAATCTAGGTCTCGCAATAAAAGAATTCTGTGCAATTACAGACTAAAATCAGAATTCTTCAAAAAGAATCGATATTATGTACCTCACAGGTGCTAAATTCTCTGGAGCGATATTTCTTGCTCTCGGCAAAGGTACGGGAGTGAAGCATAGGCGTGTAAGCAGCTTCGGCGCCGTACTTCCGACACAACATTCGGAAGGGGAGCTCTGAACCATCATACATTGGCGCTACTATAAGCTTCGGCTGCTTCAATTTCCTCCAGTGAGCCCACGCTCTATCCTCCGACCTGATGTGCCGGTCTTCGGTAGGGTAAACGGAAGGATAAGCGGAGGAGAATATCGGTGTAGACAATCCATTACCACCGTCGCGAAACGGTGTACATACAGCGGAGAGACGGCGGAGAGCATTTGGTGTGTGGGAATGGGTTTGGATCATAGAACGAGATAAACCATTTGCTGATGTCATCCGTCTTGCAACACACACTCCCCAGTTTTTCTTTTCTTTTTCATTTTTTTTCTTTGGTTATAACAGATTTGGATTCTCTTAAAATTATCGGATCATATTTAAAAATATCAGAGCTAAACATATTTGACAAAACTTGTTATTAATGATTAATCATATTTGACTAAGCTTAAAATAATCTCTAAGCATGTTTGATATAAAGAATTGAAGATTAAAAAATGAAAATGAAAACATTTCTTTTATTTGTTTCTGCTACAATGAGAAAAAAAGGAGAGAGAAATGTTCATCTCCTTCTCCTCCCGACGCCTTCACCGTCTCCCCATTCTATTGGCAACGGCGACAGTTAAGCTAGGCAGCGCTGTTTCCATCGGCGGATCTCTCTCTCTCAACGGTGCCCTAATCGGCTAATCGTTGACCCCAAAGACGCCTTAATCCGAGTCGCTCCTTACAAGTTACAACCCATCTACTATCGACCCCAACTATAAGATCATAGGCTCCAATCGTGCAATCATCCAGCCTAATCATCGGATTTAGTCTGTCGACGTGCTATCCCATCTCGAGCCCTATCTTTCGACTCCATATGTGCAATCATCGAGGCCCATTGTGCAATCATTAAGACGCTTTCTTGAAACCCTAAAAACCAAAACTCCAAATCGACCACCACAACCACCAAGATGCTTTCTTGAAAATTAGAAACCCCTAATTCTTCTTCTTTTTCTTGTTCTTTAGATCTGAATTTGTTGTATGTGTGTGTGTTTTTTGTTTGAAAAATTGTGTGTGTATGGGGTGGTGGGTATGTGTTCAAAATGGTGGTTGTGGCCGGAGGTGGTTACGGTGGCGAAGTTTGTCCGGAGGTGTTTGAATATGTGGGGTGGTGGGTATGTATTCAAACCTAAATCTGGTTTGATAGTGGCGCTTGTGGGGTGGAGAGAGAGATAAATGAGGAGAGAGAGGGTTTGCGGGTAAAATCTCAATGAGGAGAGAGACGTGGAGAGAGAGGAAAGGCATGTTAAGAGTGAGAGTGGAAGAGAGAAAGAGACATGGTGGCGGTGGTGGAGGGTGGCACGACTCGCACGAGTGGTGGTATATCGTGGGGGTAGTGGTGGTGTGACAAAAGTGGGAGGAAAGAGAGACGTGTAGAGGGAGAGAGGGGAAGAGAGAAAGAGAAAGAAGTGATTATATTTTCTTATTATATATTAATTAAAACTTGTAATTTAATAAGGGTAATAATGTCATTTTACCATGACTTAACAAAGTTGACTAACGGAATATGTTAGAAATGATCAAAATCACCATAAAATGATTCATAAAGGACGATCTTTACCACTTTTGAAGTTAAATGACTAAAACGGCAGAAATACTTAAGTTAAAGGACCATTTGACCAATTAACTCTTGATTAGATGATGGTTGTTTGCACCGTGGGGTGATTTGTGATCACATAATGGATTTTTGTAATGTTTTCTGAGCAATTGTTAGCTGTTTTGTTTATTTTTTCATGCTTGTTTTTTGATCAATTGTTAGTTGTTTGTGGTATTTGCTCCTGTTTTAGATGATGCTAAGCAGGTTTGTTTTTTTTGTTCCTGTTTTGGATGAAACTATATAAGTAGATGAATCTGCAACCACTGAAGCAAAGCGGAAGAGAAGTGAAAGGGTGAAAAGGCGTGCTTGATATTGGAATTTTGAGAATGATTTCCGTCTTGAACAAAGAAATAAGTCAACCAGGCTTCTTTTCTTGGCATCGTGTCAGGCTAAATTGAGGGAGGAGGTCCACGATCCATATTTGCATGCAACTATATAAGTGTTTCGGTTATTATTGTAGGTAGTAGTGGTTATCACCCTAGCTTGGGGGGCAATAATTATTAATAGCCTGAGTGACTGCTTGTGAATAGTCTGAGTGGCATTGCTTGTGAATAGCCTGGGTGGCAATTCATAGCCCATGTGGCATATATGCTTGTTTACTGTGTTGAATATTGTTGTGCATATGTAGTATGTGTTATGGTGTATGTATGCCCTCACTAAGTTTTATAGCTTACGAGTTGATGTTTATCCTTCCGGGTACTTCTGATTCCTCCGGAAAGGATAAAGGTAAAGATCCAGCTTAAGCCGATAGCGCAACACTTCCGTAAAATCTTATTTTGCAGAAATTATGTTTTCTTTTATATGTTCCATTCTCAATAACAGTAAACATGTATAAGACCTAAAATGGTACAATCTTATGTATATCTCGAAATAAATATGAAACATATATTTATATTATCTTTAAAATAAAAAAAATTTTGGGTCGTTACAGTAAGTGGGTGTATATGTTTAATTTATTGTATTAACAAATATGAATATAATAGTAATTATAGCAATAGCAAGAGTAATGCTAATAATAATAATCGACACTTCATGTGGTGTTTTGTTTTATGTATAACTGTCTACTTCTTACCTTCCCATACCCCGCTCCGGTGAGATTTAGGTAATGTTGTGGTTTTTGTTGTTGTTAGAGTGAGCATGGGTTCGGTTTTGGCATAAAACCAAAACCAAACAGAAAAATTCGGTTTTTGAAAACCAAAACCGTTCGGTTTTTGAAGTTGGTTTTCGGTTTTACACCTTTTATGTTTTAACCATCAAGATTTGAACAGAATTGTAACTATATTAAAAACATCAAGATGGGTCCCATCTTATTATACATTGCAATTGATACAAATAAATTTTTTGTCCAATATTTAAACTTTAAAGCTAAAGTTGAAACAAATCAAAACTCAAAGAAAATTGGTAAATAACATATTAGCAAAACTGTAAATGAAGATGAACAACCAATTACAGATGAACTGCATACAACTCAGAAAACTAGAAAAAATCGAGATAAACAACTAAAAATGGATTTCTATTTTAAGCTAGAAATGGATAAAATCGATAAGAAATGAACTCGTCGAAACTCGGAATGAAGTGAAACTCAATTGAGTAGTCTGATGACGAAACGAAGTTGCAACTACGAAGGAGATCTGAATCAATGTAAGGCTTCTTTGTTGAAACCCTAATGTAAATGGGGGGCATGTGTGTAAATGGGAAAGTCATAGGGTATTTGATCTTTTGGAGATATATTTACAATATTGCCCCTTGGAATGGTTCGGTTGGATCTTTTCGGTTTTTGAAAATTTAAAAACCGAAATTGAACTGAAAAAGTCAGTTTTTGAAATTTTGAAAACCAAAACCGTCGGTTGCTATATTGGCTAAGTTTTTTCAGTTTGGTTTTTGGTTCGGTTTCGGTTTTTTCTACTCACCCCTAGTTGTGTGATTCGAGTGAAATGATGTGTTTTTGTGCCATAAGCGGGGCACATGTATTATGATTGCCCGAATAGCAAAGAGGTGGGTTTCCAAAAAGAAAGATAACGTGTTTAAGGCGAAAGCTACGTACTTTTGCATGACATTTGTGTAACTTTGATTTTGGATTTGTAATTTGCATTTTGCGTTGGAACGTACTAGTGATTTTGCAATTGCCATATGGCCGGTGGGCAGTTTTGGTTTGAAAATGGTTGGTTGACCATACTGCTAGTTTTGTTGTAATGTGTTTTAGGGTAGATCGATCGATGGAATACGAAAAATTTAGATGTTTTATGAACTCAGTGTTTTAAATCCTAGGTTGTAACTCCATATTAATAGGTAAGGTTTTGGTGGGGGAACCGTAATTAGTATTGGATGAGTTAGTATGGTTGATTTAGAATCCGAGAAAGAAATTTGTAACATTCTGGATTTTTAGAAACCCGCGGTAGGTTGGATAGTTAGGTGGTAAATATTAAATTAATGATATTTGGCTATAATTAATTATATTTGGAGGAATTTTATAGCTCATAGTACAAACTTTGTTGTTAGACTGATTCGAAAAATTGAAAAGTTGGATGGTAAGGGTAAAATGTGGCATAAAACCCATTTAGCTGTGTAATTAACTCATTTTTAGGCTGATTGATAGTGCTTCATATGGATTTCTAATTTATTAGTTACTAGATTTATGGACCCGTGCACGTACGGGTATTTCAAAATAAAATTTTAATCAATAATTTTCTAAATAAAAGTCTTCACTGTCATACATAACATAAAAATTAATTAGTTTATAGAATAAAGAAAATAACACACAAATACAAATTTTTAAACAGACAGATAACAAAAATTACATCAAATTTGTTGTAGAACTTCTTTATATACCCGTGGATGCTTAACGTGACTTTATTACATGTAACGTGACAACAAATACAAACATGTATAATAAAGCAAAAAATTGGAAATAATACGAATACATATAAATATGGGTCAATAATGGTTTAACCATAAAAGTTCAAGTTCACTTTCGGTTTAACCATCAAATTTTTTTATTGAACTATTTTACCATCAAGTTTTGAATTTGTTTTGATTTAAACCTCGAAGTTTTTTCAAATGGTTTAA
>JAUEJL010002377.1:0-10406 GCA_032274825.1 Drosophyllum lusitanicum | reverse complement strand
ATTCTCGGTTGAACTTTTCCATATATATATATATATATATATATATATATATAAAATATTTGTACAGCAAAACTCACACACCTTATACTACTCCTAAATCTACACCTTGTCCACTTCGGGACTTGAACCCAAGACCTTGGGGATCACCTTAAACACCTGACTTTGGTAAAACCAAAGGTCATCTACAGTGCACAAAATTCTAGCTTTCACTAGCTTGCTATCATGTAAAAAAGTAGATGATGCGAAATGAGAGGGTCAAGCGAATTGAATAACGAGTCTAGACATTTATAGATAAGGATTATCCAAATCAACCCAGCTATATGATTATAAAAATTTTGTTATTTGAATAATCAGCTAACATTTTGAATAAAACGGTTAGAAGGTTTTATGCATTAAAATACAGTTAGGTGACTTTCAACCTGTTTGACTTGGTTCATTTTTTTCATTTTACCCATTTGACCCGTTATAGCTAAAGATTACCCAAACCAACCCATCTATAAGTAAATAAACCGAAAGTGCCACCTCTGTGAGAAGAACAACACTGTCAGATATCAAGAAGAATAAACTAAAGAAAAGCTACTCCACAGTCTCATCAACTTATATGATCATCAAGAAGTATCCCATATTCCCATCAAACCATATATAGTTCGATTATTTTCTGATAATCATAACATCAGGTTTAAAGGCTAACCTTTCTGTATGCCCCTTGAAGTAACGAAGGCAACGATTGTCATACATGGATAGATAACGCAAAGACTCTGATAAAAAAATGAAAAATAGAAATTGTCATCATTGCAAATTAGAAAGGTCCAAGTAACTTCATAATGGGACGCTTATCTGCACCTGAATCCAAATTGCGTATTGAAGAGCATATGACAGAACTAGGGTGGTGGGTAAAACATATACGATCAGCACCATGTTTCTTATGATGTGTAGTTTTCAGCAACCTGAAGTTAAGATGATCAATAGATGGATGAAAATTCTAGCAATCAACAACTAATCAGATTTTACAAACATTATCTTGTGTAACCTAACATCAAGTAAACTGGACCAACTCAATAAATATTATTCTTAACAGATTAAAAAACATAAAATAAAATGAAATGATTCCAAAACATTCGCTTTGGGAATAATTCATAATATATTGAAAAAAGTTAAAGAAAATTGTAATTAGAAAATATATGTGTCTTCTATTATGAGGTTACAACCTCTATTTATAACGGATACAAGACAAGAAAGGAAACAAGACAACTATGGAAACTAGATAAACTAGGAAACAAAATAAACTCAAAACCAAATCATTATCTCCAACACTCCTCTAGTGGAGAAATGATGCTAAACATTCCCAACTAGCACAATGTCCACTCTGTCCACTCCTCATAAACTTTAACATGAACATCGGGAACTGCAACAGAACTTTGATTCTTGCACTGGTTATTCAAATGTACTTAAAACAGGGACAGGAACATGGACAGGCAATGATGGTGAGGGATCAGAAATCATGTGGACCATAACCATGGACTGCACACAAACATGAATAGAACTGGAAACAGGAAACAAGAATCAAGAATCAAATCAGGATTCAGGTCACAGGGTTACGCCAAGCATGAGGTCATGAACAAGTGAGATGTATAAGAGACTTCAGACATGCAGAAAGGTAAATAGGAGGAGCCATTAAATCAAAGTTGATATCTGGAACATGGATTTTTTATCTGGAAAGAGCTGGAACGGGAATTGGGAAAATCAGGTATAGGATGAAATTGGGAACATGTTCAGGATCAAAAATCAAGAACTCCAACAAGAACTGCAATCTTGAACTAGGAAAGGGACTAAAGCAGAGACAGAACCCCAGAACAACCAGAGAAGAGAACAAGCACGTGTCAGGTGACAAGCCAGAGAACAAGCACGGGGTTGTATGATGGAGCCAGTGAGGAACCTCAAACAGGGGCGTGCTCAGAACACAGCAGTCATCAGTGGTTCTGGATTCCTGGCAAACAGGCTGGCAGGCAGCAGGAGCCAGGAAGGAGAGAGAGCAGGAACAACATGAAGAGGAAAAACAGGAACAATTGACTACGGTTGTATATCAATTGCATCAAATATCATATCCTTAGATATTCTCAACTGCAGATGCACAATGGATGGCACAAAACTCCAATAAGAGATAATCTCTTTGAGGTGATTCGCAAATAAAATTAAAGATTAAGACGGATTTCTTTAGCAGTTGACCATAATATCATGCTTTGCCAATGACTGCAGAAGAACATAGCAGAAAGTAAACATATAAATGATAAGATCACACTACAGACTATCGTAATCACTTACTGCAAGCAATAAACAATTTGTCAAAAGATCATAATGAACAGTACGCACTTGCCATTTGCGATGTCATATAGCCGCACAGAATCATCCTCCCCCGTTGTTACCAATAGATCCGCGGTACGATGAAAATCAAGAGCATTTATCTTTCCAACCTGGAACATGTCTATATGTCACAATTAAAGCAGTAGAAGGAATAAGAAAGGATTAGCATTTTAAATCATAAATTCCTTAAGCAGAGTGCTATAGATTCTCATCATGGGATCAGTTGTAACATGTAAAACACCTATATTTTTCCTACCAAATGACGGGATCTTCCTTATACATCATGATGCAAAGAGAAAAAAGAAAAATGTTTAATTACTAACATTTAAAAGCCATTCTCTACCTTCAAAAGTCATTCGTTCTTACTTTGTACCCTAAGATTCACAAAAATAACCAAACTATAAACTTCCAATCTTCCATATTTTGTTTATTCAATAAATGCATCCCATATTCATTGAACTACATCATTTTTGTGTGGATAGTAACCAAACTATCTCAACTACGAAATATCATCTATATATGCCCCATTCATTACCATAATAATATCATCTATGAATTTCATTCTAAAAGTACTTCTTTATCACATGCTTAGCCAATAGTAAAAAGTTTAAGATCTTTCTTGCAGAAATAATCCCTGTTCGTGCAAACTCTTCTTTGATAAGCCATCTTAATTGCATGGGGCCATCAAACATGAACATTGGTAGAAAAATCCTCTTGTTCAAGTGGAACCCAAATATTGTGATGAAACGACATCCTTTCCTTTTTCAAATAATTTACCTATACTGCTTTACAAATTTTCGGATTTAGTATATAATGGTTCTAAATAATGTGAGGCGTGGCGTGGCGTGGCGGCATGGTCAAGCCTTGAGCCTTGGAAACCATGGCAAGGCCACGGAGTGACTTAAGGAGACAATTTTGTATAGAAATTGTAACTATATATACAATTATACAAACAAAAATAAAAAACACATAATTATAGATTTATATTTTTTATAACATAGTTCATCAATCTTTTTCTTCGTTTTCGGTATATCCACCCATCCTTGTAATTGGATAACTATATACATTCGGCCTATGTGGTTGGGTACCTTTAACAAGCCTAAGAACACGGCTTATAACAGGTAAGGCGCGTCAAGCTGGGCCTTAGCGTATGCCAAGCCTTGGACCTTGGCGTGGCGACATTGTCAAACCTCAAGCCTTGGAGGAGCCATGGGGAAGCCAAGGCGAGCTTTTTAGAACTATTTATTAGAAATTACTTTGTGTTATCTAGTTACCATCTAAGGATGGGAAAAAAACCGAAACCGACGGGGAAATCCGAAAACCAAGATAAACGGGGCAGGTTCGGGGATAATAATCGGGGACGAGGACGGGAAAAAACCGAATATTTTTAACGGGGACGGTGATACCCGGCGCGATTATTATTACATTGCTTATTTTATTTTTATATTATATAATATATTATAGATAATTTTAATTATATATAAACGATATAAATATGTTTTAGCTTTTAAGAAACCTAAGTGGCTAAGTTCTTTCATCTTTGTATTTGCTCTTTGGCGCCTCTCTTCCAATCTTGCATCGAGAGACTGACCTCGATCTCTCATTCTCTTGACTCTGTCTCGTCCAAATAGCCGACCAACAACAACTTTGTCTATAATGTTGTATAATTTTAGTATAATCGTTGTCTAAAACTCGTGGCAAAGTCCTAATGGTGACGGAGATCTCACGGTGAAAAAT
The DNA here is from genome assembly GCA_032274825.1 of Drosophyllum lusitanicum. NCBI lineage: Eukaryota > Viridiplantae > Streptophyta > Magnoliopsida > Caryophyllales > Drosophyllaceae > Drosophyllum > Drosophyllum lusitanicum. The sequence continues at coordinate 6,308 of JAUEJL010002377.1, read as the reverse complement.
TACCATTCTTTATACGGGTATCCATGCGGTGAAAATTACCCGTTTAATCACTCGTTTACATTAAACGGGGATACCCGTTTCCCTGCGGTTTTCCCCGGTTACCTAACGGGGATCCCCACGGTTTTTTAAGCGGGGATCCCCGCGGTTTTTTAAGCGGGGAAGGGGACGGTTTTTTTAAACGAGGACGGGGGGACCAATTCCCGGCCCGTTGCCATTCCTATTACCATCGCAACCAAATAGTGTCTAATTTTGTCATAAACCTCATACGGTACTCCAATATCACAGTTGCTGGCACTTTAAATCAGTAATAATTCATCAATCTATATATCAAGATTTGTTGTTATGTACTCATCCATGTATTTTCAATAAAATTATCGTCAGATATATGTTATAAATTCTCATTTCTCACCCATGTCTTCATATAAAGCTGGGAGAAAAAAGAGAACGGATCAATCATAAGTTTGTGGTTTATATGTCTTGGAATACTTCTGTAGGAAATCAGTAATGATCAAAGTGATGAACTGGATAAAATCTTGAATCATGTTAGGCACTATCAGAATAAAGTATTTCACCCCTACCGTGCCTCGGGTTAAACAAAATCTATACACAGATAATTCAGAAAACCACTCTCGGTTTTAGGCACAAAATTAAGAAACTAAAAACACAGAGTAATGTTGTATATCCTTTCTGCCAGACCTAAACTTCTATATATATGCATAAAAAGATATTTTGTTTAAACATTAGCACTGGCACCTATTGATTTTTGGTGGGTAATTAAGTTAGTTAATTTGGTTGATCGGGTAATTTAGAAAGTTCCACTGACATATACAACATTACAACCAACTAACATATCTTATTAGTGACGGGGCACTGCCCCTAGAATCCCGCAAGGGACGCAGCCCCTTGACCCTCGTTGTTCATATCAGCTTATATGAGTGTGCATTCCGCACCTCCTAACTCATACTATAGTTTGACGTGACATCCCTTCGGTCTTAATAAAACTTAATTAGATAAAATGAACAATGACACTAAATCACAAACGCCATGTGATTACAACTTTACACGTGCTCTACTAATCGACTAACTGTGAACCAGCATTGAATATGTGCTTGTTCTATAATGATAGGTACAGGTCTTAGGCCTAAATAAAGACAAGTTCTTGATGAAATTTTTTGAGCCAAAGGTCTTTCTAGAAGCAGTCTCTCTATCCATGGGTAGAGGTACGAATGTCTACTTCTTCCCCCCCCCCCCCCCCAAAACCCCGTTAACGCGGAATTGGGTTTTGTTGACAAATTTCAACCTTCCACTCTAATAAACATCCATTTATCATGATCACAACTTTCATTTTCTAGAAGTTACCCTTTGTTGATCTAATCCACACTATGGCAGAGCGAGTCATATATCCTTCATAGAAATAAGGCAACCACAGTTAAATAATTAGCAAGACTGGTGCCTTGTCAACATGTCATCAAATAGAGGCATAAAATCACTTCAAGATAAAACAGGTATTTGGATAAGCATAGTCTTTGTAATATAGATACACTACATGTTAGTGTTACATATTTTGCCCCTTGGTATAAATAGAATTATGAAAAATGATATATCCTCCTACTATTTCTTCCTACTTCATCCTCCTACTCACCACAAGATGACATGTGGAGTTCACTAATTCTCATTCCTCAATTCCTCCATTGATTTTGACACTTGTGTTGAGTCATGTGACTCCTACTTAAAAAGTAGGAGGATATATCACCTCTCTAGAATTATATATCAAATATCCAGGTAAGGTAAGGTTGAAAGTAGGATCTCATGGAGTTGAAGGTAAGGTTGAAAGTAGGATATCATTTAAGGATTGAACTTAAATACGGTGCACTTTCTGTCACCTAAACCTTGAAGCAAAATCATCACAATTCCATGGATTTATATTCTAACATTCCATCTCCAATCTTGTGCTCGTTTATTTTCGATTACATTTACATGCAATGAACTGTATGAATTATCTTGTGTGCATATAGACAATGAAATGGAAACATCGAAGGTGTGAGCACTCACGAAATCTGAAAACAGTGCACCAATTGACATGTTGTGGATGATCCCGTCGTTGAGCTCCGACACCGATGTGGTCCTCATTGCAAGATTAAAGCACAAATTGAGAGAAATTATTTCAAGTATATTCTAGGTTACTGACAAGGGTTTAGACTTTAGAGGCTTTCGTTTGAGCTGCGAAAACGGGATACATGCGGCGGACTGGCGGGTATATTAAATCTCAATCCGGGTATGGGTTTTGAAAAAAATAATAATAATAATGTGTTTTTCTTCTATTGTTCGTACCAGTATTTCTCCTTTTTTCGTCTCATTCCTTAATTTTGACACATGACTTGATCAAGTGAGTATGAATATAAGTAGGAATAAATAGTAGAAGGATATATTATTTCTCAATTCAAAAAAGTTGATTAAAAAGCAACCAATCATACCAAAAATTAGATTTACTGAATTAATTTATTTAAAAAAATTACAAATTTATTTCATGTAGTTTGGATAAAATTGTGGATTTATAAATTTATTTAATGTGGTTTAGTATATTTCGAGTAGAAACTTTTGTGTTGCAAAATGTTAAATTTCTGAAAAATGACTATTTTAATTAAAAAAACAAAAAAAAATTCTCCTACAAATCCCTTCTCTCTCATGGTCATTCCAAATATATAGGCTCTTCTCTCTCCTGCTCACTCCCAATTTCTTAAATGTCAAAATGCTTTGGTCCTCTTTACTTCAAGTGTCCAAATGTCAAACACTTTCCGCCTTTGCCATCCTTTTCTAATTTTTTTTTTCTTTTTAACATTTGATTTACATCTTGATTTAGATCTAAAGTTTTTGGGGTTTGGAGGTTGGTGTGTTTGCGTTGTGTGTTTTTCAAGTTGGGTGTGTCGATCTTTGTATGCATAGAGATTGATGTGTGTGTTTTGGTCGTTTTGTCTGTGCATCAACCTGTTTTCATGTTTATGTGTTTCAATATGTGTGAGTCCTACAACTATATCGATTTCAGCATGGTGGTGATCCAAAATGACGATGGTTGGTGGTCAATGGCTGATCCAAAAAATGAGAATACGGATGGCCTAATTAACAATATAAAAATAGTAAACAAAAACATGATAAAAAGCATCATACAATTTTTTCATTATATATGATGAAGACAATACATTCTATACATGTCCTTTACACTATTTCAGCTTTTAGAATCACTTAATTACATCTTAATTTGTAACATCTAAAGCGCTTCTTTTTCAACGGCACAAAGTACGAAAGAGTTTAAAAAATCAAAACCCATGCAATTGTCCAATTGTCTTTATAAGCTTCAACGCCGAAAAGCATCTCTCAACTGTTGCAATTACTACGGGCAAAACCAATGTTAACTTTAACAGCCGATAAACCAAATGAAAAGAAAGATGCTTTCTTGTTTCCACCAACACTCTAGAAAGGTCGGCGATACCCTTCAGGCTAGCAAATCTTTCATCTTTTCGCACACTGTGATGATACAATTCAAGTTCAGCTCAAGAGTCATCTTCTCCACATTATTAAATTCATATGGATAAAACTCAATCAACCTTAGTAACTTTGATGCATCAAACCTATAAAATGAATTACATGGACTCAATGCCGCCATATTTTCAAAATTCGGTGCTCACCTCACTAAAACGATCACCAAACTCTTGAATTTGCATATCTATAACTGTGTTAAAACAACCATTTCATAATAATGTCGATTGGTGATATGGTCCCTTTGTCTTTGACTTCTTGAACTAACATAATCATCATTCTTCTTCAACATTTCAAGATTATGCTTTTCGCAAAAAATAATATATTTTCCCTAAAAGTGCATCAAAGCCATTTTGTCTAAACTCTTGCAATTTTTTTTTTGTTGATCTTATCAATTCGACTGCTTCTAATATATCTTGATCTTTTATTTGGAAATGCTCGTGATAATATATCTGTGAGCCCTAAGATGTGCAACATAAGATGTAAAAAAAATACAAAATCAAATTCAAAATACCTTAGGGGGCCAATTGCTTGATTTTGACAAGAGCTATTAGTCGCTTCCACTTCAACATATTAAGCACCTTAATAACAAACGGAAATAAATCAACCGGTCTCAAATTTGTTTTGTAATGAGAGCTTCATCGTGTATCCCCGACTCGTGTAAGACTATGTTCCCGATTCAAACCACTTCTGGTTTCAATTTCACCGTTACCAATCAATTTCATAACTCTATCCTTCTTAGCTTCTCGAAGAACATCTTTCCTTTTACACGAAGCACAAACTACATTCATCATAAGAGCTAACATGTCAAAAAAGTTTACGACACCCATGTGTTTTCTTGCGACCGTCACAACCATTAACTGAAGTTTGAGAGCAAAACAATGTATCTAATATGCCAAGTTATTTTCTTCTAGTATTTTTGCTTTCAAACCATCGAACTCACCACGCATATTGCTTTCCCATCATAACCTTTACCTCTTAGTCAGCTTAAACTCATTTGGGTTTAGTAAAGAAACCGTCGATGAAAGATTTAAGAGACAAAGAAAATGTTTCTTTTACATTAACAAGACCCACAAATATATCTTTAACAAGTCCAAGTGTATCAACATATTGCAAAACAAGAGCCATTTTTCCCTTTTTAGAAATATGACATGACTTGTCAACTAACAATGCAAACACACTATCACCAATTTCTTTAAAAATGGAATTGGGTGTTTTTTTCTTTTAATAAGTAGAAACATTTTTTTTAATATATGGAGCCACCATTCCTGGTGCATTTTGTAAATCAACCTTACGAACTTCCTCATTTTGACTTACAGTGTTGTAACATCCTCGGAATGGACCTAAATGTGTACGACTCTAGTAAGTTCGAGTCTTTAATTTAATAAAGAATAAAAGGATTTTATTAATTAATTAAAGATGAAATTATTATGAAAATAGATATTAAATGGAGTAATAAAAATAATAAGATATTAAACGGTTTCAAATAAGGATTCCAAAAATATCCCCGTTAGTTTAAACGAGAAATCGAAAGTTAAGTTGTAAGTTGAAAGGGGGAATAAAATACCTGTTAATGGATAATTGAGTCCTAAAGTCGGTTGAAGGCCCTTACGGCCGCAAGGGTTTTCCTTTGCGGGGTAAGGAGCACTTTTTTCCAAATCTTTATTTTTCTCCAGTTTTTCACTGGTTTTGACCATTTTTCTCACACTAAGCCCTTTTAAGCCTGCATGGTAAATTATAAGCAAATTAGATCATTAAATATACGATTCACCTTGAAAATATGTTAATAATGAGGCATTTCGGCATGTAAAACATGCATAAAAACGCATATATCATCGGTCTCTACCTTTTGACTTACACAGACATACTTATAACACACTTCACACTCTCAACCTTCTTGTTCTTGCAATTCTTTGAAGGAGAAACAAGTTCAGATCAATCAAGACTCAAGATAGTAACAAGCAAGGATTAAAATCAGCTTCTAATCCATCTCTATCATCTTCCTCATCGTCTCAAGTGAGTTTTTCTTCATGTTCTTCATTTCTTGAGTTTTAGGTCTAAATGGGTCAAGGTGATTTAGCAATCAATAATTGATTTTGATGATCCCAATTTGTTCCTACATCTTTTACTATTAGTTTTAAATCAATTTCATGGATTAAAGTGGTGTTCTTGATTGAATTTGGAAAATTTACTCAAATGGGTCAAAAAAATGGTGATTTTGATCCCAAACCTTGAATTGGTTGTTAAAGTATGTTAGAATTAGTGTTTCTAGCTTAGTTAGAATGTATGTTTCATATATGAATGCTAAAAATTGGTTTGGAATCGATTGGTAGTGTTTGGGTATTAAAATGGACCAAACAGAGTGTTGGAAATCGACACTGGTTTGTGTAGACTTGGTTGCGGGTGCAAGGATGAGCTGTGCTTACGGGCGCAAGCATGATGCTTGCGGCCGCAAGGTGTCCTATTACAGCAAACAGATTGTTGTAATCCTTAGTACTGATATTTGGGGTATTTGTTTAGGTGAGCCTAACGATCAGGAAGAACCAGAGCATTACATTTGCCTGCTGTAGCTTTCAGGTGAGTGTCGGATAACATAGAAATGAATATAACTATATTATATATTATCAATAACGAAGAGTAAACTAATGAAAGAAATATATGTTATTGATTGCATGAAATATTGCTTAATTGAATTGATTATGCACTTGTATAGTGTAAGATATGAATCATGATGATGATATGTGATTATATGCGCGCAATGAGATCCTGAATGG
>JAUEJL010002366.1:0-10406 GCA_032274825.1 Drosophyllum lusitanicum | reverse complement strand
CTTACATGTAAGACACATACATAAATATAGCTATGATAATATTAATGATAACATTCAATTTATATTTTAATAAACTTGTATATATATTTTTTTAGATTTTATAATTTTATAAAATCCCAGATATTACATTAACCGAACAAAATCCTTCTTCATTGACATTAAGGTCTGCTCAAATCGATTGTTTCAGCTAACACCAATGTTTTAAAACCCAGGTCGACCCGGCCAGTCGAACTGGTTGACCCGGGAGCCGGCCACAAGAGCGGGTCAATGTATACCGGTTTTTTGGCATTTTGCGGCCCGGAGCGACCCGGGCGGTTTAGTGGTCGAACCGGTTGAACCGGTCAATTTCAACCCGGTTTCATATTAATTTTTTTTTATTATAATCCTAAAATTTGTTTTTACATAAAATAATTTGGTATTATAATCTTAGTTTACTATTAGTTTTTTACATAAGGTTATATTTTTTGTTTCTACATAAACTTAGGAAACTCAAGTGGTTATGTTCTCGTTAGGGATGATAGTGAATTTAATATACTAAGTGATCATGAGCTTGATACGTTACTTTTTTTTTATTTTTTGCACTTTATATATATGTATACAAACCGGGTTGACCCGCCGGTTGAACCAGTTGACCCGGTGAGGAGACCGGGTCAACTAAAAAACTGGTTTTTAAAACATTGGCTAACACTGATCCTGTGTTCCACTTGATTTACTCAAATTTGCTTGAGCAGATGCTTCATGCTTTGTATTTCAGTGTGCTCCTGTGAGTGCTTTTCTTCTACACCCAATTTCCCCGGCTCAGATGGACCCGTGCAGTTTATAAAATAAATTTCGCTGCAGCTCATTTTGACCCACTTATTCTAAATAATTAACCAAGTTGACCCAAAATTAAGCGTTTGGAGCAAATTTACCCGGTCTAAATATAACTCGTAAGTAAACAGTCAAAATTGACATCTCTATAAATCAGTAAACAGAAAAAGGCCCGACTTACTTTCAACAACTCAACCAGATATTAGATCTTTAAAAGAAAAGATCTGTACAAGCTTTACAAACATATTCTAAGCAACCTAACCTCATCACCCCAACATCACAAACTTTGGATGCAAAATGAGGGGTAAAAAGAATTCCTATATAAAAAGGCTTTGCACAAAACATTTTAATCCGTACAAGCTACCTAATAAACAACAAGTGACCCCTCCACCCCCCACCCCACCGGAAAAAAAAACCAAAAGAAAAGAAAGAAAGAAAGAAGACTCAGCGGTTGGGTTAATCATCTATTCGTTGAATCTCACCCATCATCATTCGGTTACTGGTAACCTTAAACCCCAGAAGAGCAGGGTCAATTTGCCTCCCTTTTTTACCCTTTTTCTTCCCAGTTTTACCCCCTTGTCCATCTGCACTTTCTAAAGCGGCATGATTATCTGCCTTCTTAGAATTATTACTTTTTAGCATGTCACTAAAAGAAGCCGTCTCTGCCACGTCAGTATCACTACAAGATGATGTTCTCCTAAAACGAACATCCTTCTTGCCAGCTGTCATGTTCTCAGTGGCTTGATTTGCTACATTGCCTCCTGCTTCAGGTTTCACACCTAGTAATAGAGGTGAAAAAAGGAGCTTGAAATATATGCTCACCTCTGACTATGATTTAATGCAACAAATTCATATGTCGACAAGATCAAATAAAATCTAGACATCGGTAAGAACTATTCCATGACTACTCATTTCTGATGGCTAGCAATCTGGATGCATGTGCATCTAAATCAGAGGCGTTGCATCCAAATTCCACTTGTGCATCTAAAATGAGCAATAAGAAAGAGTTCTTATAGTTTTTTTATATCAAATACTTAGTTCTTAATGGGACCATCGGTTTATCAAAGTGAACCAAAAGAAGAATGTTATAAATGAATATTATATATTAGTTCTTATTGGAACCATCATTTCATCATAGTGAACCCATAAAAAATAAAAATGGTATAAATGAATATTTTAAGTAGAGTTTTTTACACAAAAGGGTTGATACTTGATTTGTGATAGGTCGATGCATAATGTGATTTATACATTTGCAACATATACCTTCAGGAGAGATCATGGTAGGGACACTCCTCCCTCTGACATCTGGATTTAATGCCAGTTCAGACAACCCTTCATGTGACGAGGCTGCACGTACAATGGGTGGACGTTTCAGCACAATATTTTCAGGCCTTTTAGATGTAGTTGTCACCCTGAAAACAGAGCTAATGTTTAAACAAATACTGACCCAAAATAAGAATTACTTGACGATTTATCTATCAATTGATTCCACTAAATGTTTTAGTATTTCAGATGAATAAAAAACAAGTTTCCATGATAAATACTGCAGCAACAAGTTGGGCCCATTGTTCAAAGAAGGCCAAATGTGACAAACCACAAATAAATGTGTGTAGTGTGCGTGCTGGTATGTATGCATGTATATATGTATTTACGTACATATGTGTACATACAAGTAAATGCTGTGCATGTATACTACATATATACAATTCTTTGGAAAGACTACCTGGTTTACAATCCAAGTATTAAATAGTTCTCTTACCGATGATCTTTAGTGTCGCCTGAAAGAGAGTCCATAGGTCCAGCATTATCAATGTATAAACCTACATTCCCAACTGGAACCATGTCAGAAACATTATATCATATTAAAGAAAAAAAGCTAACAAAACAAGGGAAGGCAGTTATACAGTTGTTACCACCAAATCCTAGTGAGTTATGCCTGCCAACAGCATTAATTGGCATTCCACTCTGATCTATAGCAATAACACCACCCAGATGAGTCATATTTTCTTGAGTTTCTGCACCCGGACCCACCATAGAGTTTGTATAAACTGCCTTAGACAAACCAAGCAATGAGTTCTCTTCATTGCCTTTCATACCAACTATTGTGTCACCCATTGGTGCACCTGCATTAGAGCCATAAGATCCAACACCACCAAACTGTTGATGGTTCAGCCCAATTTGTGGACCTTTCATGATATCTAGTGGTTCAGTAGGCTGATTGGCTGGTTTCTGCTGTAGTAGTTCCATAAGCAGTCTTTTTGAAGTGTCATCACTGGTCCCACCAGACATCCAAAGACTTAGATCTTCTGAGCTCCTTCTTGCTTCCATATCTCGTTTTTGTTTCTCGTTATTAATATGTAACTGTTGAATCCTCGATTCCATCCACTCGTTTGATATTTGTCCATCCATCACATCCAAATGCGAGGGATGGAAATTATTAGGGGTTAAAGGCTGGTGAGAGTGAATGTTTGAAGGAAACCGGCCTATTTGATTAGCATGGTGTAACCGAGGATTTGAATCTTGTATATCAAGGTTCATTCCTGGACCACCACCGGGCATTGACAATGACCTATCGTATGGTAGCAAGTTAGGGTCATGAAGGCCCAGTTGAGCACGTTCCTGCATCGAAAGGTTCCGTCCAATATGACTCAAATCTTCAAGAGATGGTCTATGTTGTTGCTGATAGAAATCTGAAGAACCAAGTCCAACTGAGTTAACTCGGTGAAACCAGTCAGGGCTGAGTTGCCTTTCTTCCTCCATTTCAACTCTCTGCCTCAACCCCATAGGCAACTGCCTTCCATGAAACTGCTCCCGTTGAAGCATCTGGTGTTCTAAAGATGACATCTGTCCATGCTTAGCACGCATCATCTCCAAGAGATCATTCGGATGCCCTTGATGACCATATTTTGCTTGAATCAGATGCTCTATTGACGGATCAACATGTCGAGAACGTTGTTGCATTTCACTAAAAATTTGGTGCTTCAAAAGAATTTGATCAAGCGTGTTATTAGATCTCAAACGTCCATCTTGCATCTGATTCTGTACCAACTGTTCAAGCAGCATTTGCTGTCGAGATTGCTGTTCCTTAAGTAGCATTTGTTGTTGAAGCAGAATCTGCCTCTGCTGCTGCTGCTGCTGCAGCTGCTGAAGCTGCTGTTGCTGTTGTTGCTGTTGCTGCTGCTGTTGCAACTGAAGCGCCAAAAAGTGGTCAAGATCTTGACCAGTTTGACCGGCCAACTGCTGTTGGTTTATAAGATTTCGACCTGGAAGTTGGTCAAGCATAGGTGGTTCATTCAAGTGGGAAGCAGTAGATAACAGATTATGCTGCTGAAGCAGCTGCTGTTGGATGTGTTGAGCCCTAAGTTTCTCTGCTAAATCAAAGTGATTAGATTCTTGATTCATGAGTGAGAATTGGTCAGCTTCCATGGAATCTTGATACAAATTGCTTTCAGAAAGTGTATTCCTTCTGTAATCAGCCATTCCACCAACAGGATTCATAAGTTGCTGCTGAATACCACCAGTAAAAGGTATTTTGGATGGCTGATCTCTCCTTAAACTAGACCCTTCAAGCTCAGACCACGATAGCCCAAACGGGTGCATCTTATTATCACTCTGACTTGGTGCAACAGGCTCCGTTAGGTCAGTAGGAACCGTGTGATGGTTCACATAGTTATCAGGCCTTCCTGGGAATACAATTTCTGCAACAAGGGAAACAGATAGAAAACATTAAGATGTGATCAAATACAACACTATTATCAAAGTAAATAAAGAAAAAGGTCCCACCTTCATCATGGAAGCCATTATTACCAGCCAACTGCCATTGAGAATCATCAGTCAAAACACCAATTTCAGAAGCGGAGGCAGAGACCGCCATATCAGCATTCAGATTCTCTTCAAAAGCACCACCAATTGCATGATTATGTGTAGCTTTTAGGTCTGGCATAACGTCTCCTAATTCCTCAAAAGGGGTTCCTTCTGGTGCATCTGCCACACGAACGGGTAATTCTGCCCCGAAAAAACCTTGCTCAAACCACGAAATGATGTCGACACCAAGAAACGGTCCCTGGATCTCCCCTTGTGGGTCACAATAGAACAAACTTAACTCCTCAGGTGGAATATGACTGGCCAGATGTTTATTTATGCTACTCTTTACGGGCTGCATATTCCCTTTCCAATATTGCTCAGAAGAAGACATGGAAAAGAGAGAGTTTGAATCGTTAGGAATCTCAGTATTGATGTCAAACGCAACAGATGACTGGACATCATCAAACAGCTTATGCTTCACATAAGCTGAATCGCCAACTTTAAGATTACAAGTGTCATCATGATTGTTGCCTATGATTCCACTCTTTGACTTTGTTAACTTCTTGTCATAGGATTCCATTGCATGACCTGAAACAAAGTACAGAGTTGCGTTATAATTGATCTGCTAACAAATCAATGATAGTGAACATGTGAATCTAAAGCTCACCATCTGTCAAGTTAGTTTCAAGACTGTTAAAATGTAGGGCATCCTCAGCATCTGTTTGATGAGTCAGTTTATTTGGATCGACCAATTCCTCCACCAAGGAGAGATTAACATCTTTACTTGTGGTGGATCCAAAAGCTACAGCATCTAAATGGAGTTTAGTCAAACTGTTTAGATCCCACAAAAATCTGAAGAGGTAATAACAAAGGTGTTTGCATTGAGAGAAAGTTAAATTACCGGCAATATTGTCAGTCGACTTGACCTTTGCAAATGAATTGTAGGACACCTCACTACTGATGACTTTTCCCTTCCATATATCACCAAGAATAGCCTGTCACAGACACATTAGTTTGTCAAACTAAAAAACAGTAAAGGTTAATGACAGAACCCCGAAAAATATACTTTAGCATACCTCCTCATCTTTATCAGGAGCAACAAAAGCAAGTGGTTCGACAACAGTTACTTGTGTTATTGGAGATACATGCAAGATTTTGTCAGGCATGTTTGCAAAAGAAGGGTCAAGCTTCTGTGTACGGTATATATCAAGAAGTTTTCCCCTTGGATACAAAAACATGCCAGCAGAAAGACCTGGCTTGCCAGGAACACTATCATTGTTCTCAATGGACGCTGCAGATGAAGGCCTAGCAACCGTTCCACTAGATCTGCCACGTCCAATAGTAAAACCCGTGTTTGAACCCTCGACGCGACCTCTCTCTAGCCCAAAGCCAGGTGCAGCACGAAAAGAACCAGGCCCAGCAGGATTTGCCTCCATCCTGTGCCGTGGCCTCCATTTATCACGGGAGTCTTGATCACGCTCGGATATTAATCTTGTACTACTTGAATTTGCTAGAGTTTCGCCATGAACGTCTTCCTTTTCGACATCTGTCTTCTTCTCGGATCGCACTTCCTTATCTTTTTCATCTGGGCCCCACCTCGATGACCATTTGCTATCACGACGTGCCTCGTGCCCAGAATTACGGTTGCCAGCATCATTCCACCTATCAGTGGGAGGTGGAACTCTAGTATCAGTGGTCTCTCTACCAACATCAACACGACGGTCAGTTTTCCGGCGCTCTCTTCTACCAAGTAAACCTGTTTCTCTTTCTTCTTCACGCCAACGCCGTGCACTTTCTGTTTCATTTGCAACCTTCCTCCAATCTTTTTTTTCATCGGTCCCATCAGGACGCCAATCCTTCACATTGGATTCAGCAGAAATTCCAAGAGAAAGAGAACTTGGAGGACGCATTTCCTGTCATCATAGAGAAAACAGAGACATATTTCAAAACATCTAATCCTCATAACATGAAATCTGCTGTTAATATAAGATTTTCTATCCATTTATAGTTCAATATTCCAAGCCACAGCCAGTATATATGAAAATACTCACAACCTCTTATGGTTCAAACAAAAGATAAGTAACGAGAAGGATGCTGATGACGACAGTATCACACATGAAAGAACATAACTAAAAGGACATTCTGTGTGAAAAAAGTTTAAACCAACATCCACTTTTTTTGTTTTTGCGTGCCTATTCTTGCGTAAATTACAATATAGAAGAAGCTCAAAGGTGAAGAAGAGGTACAGTCTCGTATGCATCAAAATATGTAATCGGAAGATATTCTTGCTTCGGAGAAAAAGGGAAACTTTCAAAAATCCTGAGCCATTTACAGCATGTACCATGTTTTATTTATGCAATTCCAGCTCTTGTTATTATCCAATCACTTACCATCTTACTCTCACTTGGTTTAGCATAAAGCCACTGAGGAGACAAAGGGATGCTGCTGTCCAGAGCTGCATGATCTTTTAAAAGTCAAGCACAAAGTGGATATCATGAGAACTCAAGAAAAATAATTCAAGAAAAGATGGTAGTAGAGAAAAAAATACGACTTCCAAAGCATTCTGTAAAACTACAGACCATGTATTAAACCTACCTTTAGAATCATCTAGCAAACCCATCATCTTATCGTCGTCATTCCCTCCTGAAGCTTCCACTGTCATCAAACATGTTAAAGAAATAATGATGATCAGAAGAGTGGTGATTTTAGAAAATGAGTGAATCAATACAAGGAAATTGCATGGGCAAAGTCTCACAAAAAAATAGCTAAATAACAAAAATAGAGTAATCAGAGAAGGCCAGTTGCATTATGAAACACAGCTACAGACCCTTTTAACCTATACTTTAAATTCCATGTCATTTTTTGAATGTCCTGGCAACATAGAAATGCTTCATTGCTTCTACATCTCCTCCGGTGAAAACAAAAAATTAAAGAAAAAAGAAAGAGCTTCTCGGTGCCAAAGCAGGCTACAATCCAAGCATTCAAGCAGCTAAAGAATAAAGATCCATGAAGCATTATGAACTTATGATGTTAAATTCTGCAAAACTATTGAATATCAACACAAAAAACCAAAGTCTAGATCTGATAAGTAGATCCAAAGTAGTAGTATTGAGATAAAACAAAAGCCTCCCTTGTGTTACATTTGGTGGTGAAGAATTTAGTATCACATAAGCCAGGAATAACTAGTTTTCCTATCAATGTATCTGAAATTCGTGAAGTAAAAGTCAACTGCTAAATGATAAACACTGCCTCATGACCATCAATCGCTCAATTGGCCATATAAATATACAGAAATAATCTAAAACTCCACACAGATTCACAATCCAAATAAATTAATTCATAATTAGCACAAAGCAATGCGACGATGACCTACAGTCAAAAGAAAGTAAACACACTAGGTCTAAACCATACAGAACGAAATTCAGTACAGAAGCAACAAAATTCAAGTAGCGTAACGAACTACAAGTATATCAGATCAGTAAACCCTAACCTAACGTGAACCAAAGAGTGGTATAATCGACGAAAATAAAAAATGCAAAAGAGGCGATTAAATAGTACCTTTAGTAGTCCACAATTTATCAGCAAGTTTGGAAGAGATGAGATCGTCGGGAAGATCAAGTTTGCCTCCGGCCATCGGAAGTCGTAGAAGAAAAGATCCGGAGAGAGAGACTCGAGAGCAAGTAGCGATTTAAATAAGCAGAAATCAATCGAGAGATTTGAAGTTAGGGCTTGGAAATTGAATCGAAATCGAAATGGAAAGGGTTCGTAGGAGAGTAAGCAAAGAGCGAGAGAGATTTGAGAGAGACGGAGAGAGAGAGGGAAGAGGGTTTGTTTGGGTGGTAGCTAGAAGACCCAATCAACACAATCGGGAGATAGTATTTTGTGAGTTGCGTTGCGAGCGACATGTGCACATGACCGAACCAATCCCAACCTCACTGAACCGGAACGCACCCAAAGATCAACATCCACGACAAATTGAGCTCGATTAGTCTGGTCCTCTGCAACAAAACAAGGACCGTCTCGCACCACTAGATATATACTGGTCACCATGTAAGCGGGGCTAAAGGTATTAAATTATTATCGGATAAAATATGGGTTACGCTCTTAACTTTATATTTTAATATGTTTTAAGCTTTAATTTTTCTTTTAAGAGTCAATTACGTAGTTGTCCTTTAACTATACCATTATTTCACGTTTTGTCCTTTATGGTTTGCGTTGAAGTTCCTTTATTATTTATTTCACCAAATTTTCTTATACTTATAATCTATCAAACTCTTTCATTTAACTCATTCAGATTGGTTTTCAGTAGCTCTTGCACGTAAAAAGATCAAGTTGCCCTTGTGTGCAACTAACATGGGTGGGATAAACGAAATAATTTGACAGACGTTAAGTAAAAGGATCTTTGATGAAACAAGTATCCAAATAAAAGACTCCGGCGTAATTTGAATCTTAAAGGACAGAACGTGAAATAATTACATAGTTAAAGGATCAACGACATAATTAACTCTTTTTTTAACGAAGAGTAAAACTCTTAAACTTGTTGTAATCAAGTGTCTTGGTCACTTTATTTTCTATAACATGTTTTAAACCATAAATTTATTAGATAGAATACACTTTAAATCTTTAATAGTCAAAATTTACACTAAAAACGGTTTTGTTCTCAAACATGTTGAGCTTAATATGTTTGTTAAAAAAAATTAAGGGTTAAATGTAACGTCCCATATTATTTTTTTTATCAAATAGGATATGCATATATATAAATATCCGTCAACCATCACAAAATCTTTAATTAAAGACATCGTACTAAAATATTAATATGCAATTCAACGAAAGCGACTTAATATATCATTGTCTAAAATAAGTAATTTAGTAAAAGTCTTTGACACTGTTGTCGCCTCCGTTATGCCAGCGCCTTGCCCTTGCTAATCCTCGAAGAACCTGAAATACGAATATATTCAATGGGTAAGCACAAGGCTTAGTAAGTTAATATCAATCTTACACCTAAGCACGAGTTGCACACCGCACATAACAGATATTGACACATCGCGGGTCCCACCCATTTGATGTCTGTCTCGGGCCCGCCCGCTATGACTCATCACAAGTCCCACCTTTAGATGATGTCATCTGCCCGGACCAGTCACACATGCTTGGTTGGTATCATGATCAACTCGTAACAGTCACCAAATAACAATTAGCATATAGCAGTTAATAATAACAGATTATCAACAACTACATTAATTTACTCGTAGGCCATATCATGTAGAACATGTACATATCACGGGTTAAGCATAAGTTAGTGTAAACTAACCTGATTTGCAGCTTAAACCTAAGTAACGTCCTACCGTCGAGTATATGAGATCAGACGATTACTGACAAACACCTACACGTAGAATACCTACTCGTTTAGATGTTGAACCAGATTACGATTTTGTTTTTATCTTATTTATATATACATCTCGCGGTCCGCTAAATATAACGTGTGTACATATACCCAGTTTTTAATTGAGCTCTCAACTTAGGTTTTCAATTGAGACCTTAACTTAGGTTTTCAATTGAGTCCTTAACTTAGGTTTTCAATTCAAGCATGAACCAAGGTTTTTCAATTGATATGAAAACTGTAACACCGGCTTTACAAAACGACAAAATTAGCAAAAATTTGCGTTTTTCATAAACGTGAACTTAATCACGATTAGTTATCATTAAGTTACGCAGCGAAAAATTCAAACCAAAAGGCTTTCATCAGATATTTACATTCAAAATACTGGATTGACTGTGGTGTTACTCTATTACAT
>JAUEJL010002355.1:0-10406 GCA_032274825.1 Drosophyllum lusitanicum | reverse complement strand
GAGAGAGAGAGAGAGAGAAAGCGAGCTGTAAGAATGGCTGGCTCCCTACAATTTTCATTTGAAATCGAGACTACAATCCCCCACACTAGTCTACCACCTTGCAATCGCTTGGCAGAATTTGTGTATGCTCGTGTGTGCCATGGCTGAACCCGATGGAAGCATAAATCATGCTTGTGTGTCTCCTATACTTTCTTTGGTTTGTGTATGTCTGAAGAACACAAATCTATAATTTTATTTGTAATATGAATATAAAACCAGACAGGATATGTGTTTATCTTACATCCATAAAGTGTGTGTTGTTGCAAACCCAAAGTTCGAAGCAATTCCACATTTTGTTCTTTTTGTTATAGATCTGTGATTACTCTTACATTTGTAATTCGTGGTTTATCTATTGTTAGCTTGATTTTGTTTCAAAGCAGTTCCAGATGCATAGATCTATGGTGGGGAAGGAGAGGTGGTGTGGGCGTCTGGCGGTTAGATGAGGCTAGAGAAAGTAGGGGAGAGAAATTAAGAGAGGTTTAGCGAGATATGTAATACACAAGTTTAAAAGAAATCTTTAAATAGATATGTAATTATAATAGGTAAAACTTGTTTGGAAACATTGATAAAAAGGAAAATGATAACAATACCCCTTTAACATTTAAATGAAAAGGCACTTAGTGTAAATAATCAAAACCAACACAAAATGTTAACCATAATGGACTCTCGTGTAATTTTCAAAGTTAGAGGACTGAATCTAGAACTTAGGTACAAACACATACACCATCTATGTAATTAACTCTTCTTTTTTTTTTCTATTGTAACGAGCATGTTACCGTAATTTGTAAAATATGATTATCATATGTATTTGGGTCATTGTTCTCTTGGGTTTTTGAACTTGCTTTTGGATCCTTAAGTGGGCTCATTCGAAACTAAAATAGTAATAACAAACTTCTTACACCTATGGCTATTAGCCGCATAGTCGTACTTGTAATAGAAACAAAGTATTTTAGTTCTCATTTAACGAAATCATTTTTAGCAATATTTAGTTGAGTCAAATGTACTAAAAAGTCCATATATCTTACATTTGATTTGAGAAAAAGAGACCACACACATACATATTTTTAGTTAAACTTGGGCTCGAAAACAACATATAAAATTAAAACCTTATACTAGTTCATTAAGTCAAGGCAATATTTTTAACCTAAACACGAGGTTCAGGACATTGACCCGGATAACCCGCACAAGTGCTAGGGTCGGGAGTTTCCACACCACAAGCATCTCCAACTTTTTTAGCTTGTGGCGTAACAAGAACTTTGCAATATTTTGGATCCTTTAGAAAGTCGCAATAACAACCATCTTGTTCTTTCAAATTTTTGCAACATTCTGACTCGGGGGATGGTAATGATGCACCAGGCTCCAAAAATGAATCACAGGGTTCGATTTTGCTCGAATCACAATCTGCCGCCATACTCACATGCACTTTCTCCATAAGGATTGTTGAAACTACCACTATCACTACCCCGATCACATGATATATCTTCATTCTCAAGGAAAAGAGAAAACGGAGAATACGATGATAGATGATGCTAATTTATGCCTTTCATAAAAAAGATGAAGCTAATTTATGGATTACTATTGTATGGAATGGAAGGAGAGTTGCTACGCTATTTATAAGCAATGAAGACTAAACATACTTGATATCTTGACCACTAAAGATTGAAAAATGATATATCATTCTACTTTTTCTTTCTACTTCATCCTCTTACTCACCAAAAGATGACGTGTAGAGTCAACTAATTCTCTTTCGTCACATCCTTCATTGATTTTGACACTTGTTTGTTGATTTTGAGTAGTAGGATAAATAGAAAGAAAAAGTAGAAGGATATATCTCCTCTCCTAAAGATTAGATTTACTTGTTGTTTAATTTATATTTTTATTTATGATAAATGATATACCCTTCTAATTTTTGTTCCTACTTATCCTCCTACTCATACGATAAAGACAATAGTCAAAATTAGAAGATGATATGATAAAAGTGAATTAGTACATTACACATGTTAAATATTGAATAGGTAAAAGAATGAAATATAAATAAAAAGTAGAAAAATATATCATTTTATTTATTTATAGAAAAGGTCAGTAAAGTAGGTGGATCTAACAACTTTTACGTTACATTGGAAATACATAATATATGTACATATTACATATATTATAAAATTAATGACCGAAAAGATATCATACGTTACATTGGGAATGATCGATGAGAAAAACATTTAAAAAATGTGATTTATTCCTATTAAATTATTATTATACTTCATCTTCTTATGCATTAAATGATAGCAATTTAATTCACTAATTGTCTTTCTCATTTCATTTATTGAGTAGAAGGATGGGTAGATCATTTTAGTAGAAAGATTTAATACATCTCGAAATATTTATACATTAAGAGTTTTTATTCTAATATGAGAAGTTTTATATTCTCATACTTTGTATTCTTACTTATTTTCCTACTAAAAAAATTGACATAAGTGTCTAGATCAAAGGAAGTCATGAAGAATGAAAATTAATAGAATCCACATGTTATCGTGTAGTGAGTAGAAAGATAAAATAAGAAGATTTAGATGAAGGAAATATAATTTTCCATTCTATATGCTTTACAAAATCTTTCTATCCATCATTTTACTCGTAATAAGTGTTACAATTAAGAGTGGAGATGAGGAGAAAGTATTTAGTGGCTTCTACATATTATCATTATAAAAAAATATTTTGTTGAACAAATAGTGGCTTCTATATATCATCACTAGGAAAAAAAATAATTTTCCTTATATAATATATAAAATTTATTTCTACTTTAAAAAAAAATACAATTCATATCAAAATATAACATACTTTACTTAAATAGGTATGGTTTACAATAGACTATTTTTTTGAAATTTATACAACATATTTACTATTCACCGTTATATACACATTAACATTCTATAACCATTTTTCTAACTAGATTGCAATCAATCTCCTTCAAACCCATATTTTGATAAATATACGCTATACCCGGATTCCGACCGATCCACAAGACCCCTCATCCTATGATTTGTCTCACAACTCGGTTATTCACTTGCATAGGATTAGATGATAATGTATAGGTTGTGTTATATTATGTAATGGTCGAAACTGTTTTAGTAAACTAAAGTTACAAATGTACTAATAAAATTTAGCTAACCCACCGAAGGGCTTATAGCCTAGCACTATAAAGTGTATTAGAGGATTCCATGATTGTAGGTTCAAGTTTTATAGTGATGATGATCTGTAGATTTAAAGGGTGTGTGTTTTATCTTTAAATTTTTTTTAACTAAATCATAAAATCAAACCTTAGAAAGCTATAAATTTATTCAATAAATGAAATTATTTGTACTTAAGGTAGACATCATCTTCTTACAAATTAACTAATTTTTTATAACGTTTTTTATAATTTTTCTAATTAGGTGATTAAACAATACAATTTAGTTCAATAAGGACAACATATGACTAGTCAAAGCTATACAATTTTGTAATGTAGCGATTATTGAACCAACAATATAGTTCATAAACTAATTAAAAAAATTAAAAAGTATTATACAAATTAAAAAGAGTATAAATTTGAAATTTTCTTTTTTATATATCATAACATATTTATACTCTCTCTTTTTTTGAGGAAAGATATTTATACTATCTCCAAAGTATCATTGAAGCATCTTAGGATAAATTGCAAGATAATTAATGAACTTTAGTTTAGGTATTCTTTTTATAGAAGCAATTTTTTGTAAGATAATAGAAACAACTTTCTAAATATTAACGATGTATGCAATTATTACGAGTTTGTACCTTTGTTTCAATGGGTTAACCTCTTTTTTGTTACTATTGTTTATCTTTTCAATTATTTTAAGAATTAACTAGTGATTTAGTTCTTCTGGTTTGCTATAAATAACTGGTTTAGTCATTTAAATTAAAAAGTTACTAAAATGGTCTCTTGAATTCATAATTTATCACAATATGAGTCTTTTGTTCATTAAAAGTATGTTACAAATTATATAATGACCATTTTTTATTTTATAACAATACGAACTTAGTCCTTATAGTTTAAAATAATTTTTCTTTTAATCCGTTTAACAGTTTTTAATTGACATATTATATAAAAAAATATATGTGTGCATATTCAAACGAGAACCGATTTTGGTATGAGAAGTACGAGAATCAATTTTGGCTTTTTGATTAAAATAAAAGGTTTGGTTCGTGAAAATGTATGGAAGCTGTCACATTTTGCTAAATTTTGAAATTTTAGGATTTGTTGTAAAAGATTTTTCGCATTACTTATTCAATTTAGAAGTTAATTCATGTCATTACTTATGTTTTATTTTGGCCTTCTTGGCGCATTATTATACATTTGATGACAATGAATTTGTACTTGAAATTTGAATTTCATTATGAAAAATATTTTGTTGGTTGATAAAATCAAAATTATCCATGTCACGACATACACAAACTTATATTACAAGTAATAAAAGTCATAAATAATTGATTCTAAGTCCAAAGTATTTTGGATTAGTTGTCTTTATGACATAATCAACTTAACCATAATAAATAAGACACATATCACCTAGATCCATGTGGTTAGGATCTTGAAATGGTTTAACCTCGGGTTAAACATTAGATACTAGTCTTATCTATTAGGCAAAGAAGATTATGAAACCCTTCACAGTGTGTTGTGAGAGGGATGCATGCTTGTAGGATATAGATCACAATTTGTGGATAATCCGTACAAGCACGTAACAAAGAGAAACTAGTTGGAGAATCAATTGGGGCATATAGATAAGATACTTAGATCTAGTTGAGACGCTAAGATACCTTACATCTATATCTATGACTACATAATGAATTGCGGGATTATCTCACAATTCATTCCCTACTTACACACATTGGAACATGATGTCGCATCATAGAAAACCGGATATTATTGAATATGATCCGGTACATGATGGGTCAAATATGTGTCTTTGATAGGTTGGTCAAATATGGTGGGTGTTATTAGATTGATTGTCTTGATGTAAAGACTCGTTTCATTTACTATTAAAAGACATGACATTTAAGGAATTATGTACGGTTACGGTTATTATTATTATTATTATTATTATTATTATTATTATTAATTCAAGTATAGACTAGGTTGTTTAACCAGGGAAATAGAGGTGCTTTAAGTGTGCAACCCCCAATATTTATTAAAGTAATTAGAAACCCGTTTTTTGCCTTTCTCCGAACCTCCACCATGGGCCCATGGCCGGGAGTTTGGGTCGGTTATTTCTCAATACACCATTGAAGAAATTTCATAGATTGTTTCCTCATTATTTGGTGAATATTAAATCTATAATTCATAAAAACAATTATTTTTAATAAAGATAATGTAGCTTATGTTTTTATTAGAAGATAATTTAGCCAAAAACTATAAAAGACCCTCATGGACAATGCACATGAGGGTCTTTTAACAGCATAAGTTAACGTCTGTTAGCATAAAGAATCAAAAGTAAAACAAGGTAACAACCACAGTGACTATTTTTGTAATTTTTAAAGATAAAAGACTAAAAGTGAAATTTCGTGAAAACCACACGGACCATTTATGTAATTAACTCTAATTTTATATAAAGTATTTTATTAAAACCAAAAACATTTACATTTCTAGGACTTTGATGTATGAAATTGGTCGATAACATTGACTATTGTTTAAAGAACCTCAACGCATCCGCTGTTCAATCATCTGCTGCTGATGGTCTTGTTGTCGCAGACGGTCTTCTGTTGGCAATTGAATCAACTCTTACTGCTCGAGGAGACGGTCTTCTTGGTGAGTGGTGTATTGAATAAAAAACAAAGAACATTGTCTTAGTATTATAGTATACAACCAACTTTATTTTTTAAAAAAACAATACAATCAATTTTCATAATCCTTACATGGTATGTCACATGTTGCATACAATGAGAATTATGACTAAGTTCATTGTATACAATCTTAACTAAGAATCAGGCACACAAAAAAGTTATTTGCATACAATGAAAAGATTATATTGTCTTTAGAAAAATAAAGTTAGCTATATATAATTTTTGGGTTTAAGATGCTGTTGGTTGTATGGAATGAATGTTAATACTGTTTATTTAAAGTTAATATCCGTAATGTTGGAGTTAATACCAGTGAAACATTGTTCATACTACTTGAAGCACTTAATACTGCTTCTTTAAGTTAGTGCAACAAAATCTTTAAAGACGTTGGAATTGATGGTAATGCAGGTGCCCATTGGAATTAATTTCAGAGAATAAAAGCCTATTTGGGAATTGATTTCAAAAATACGCGAACATATCTTGCACCAAAATCCTTGATTTCTCTCTCATTATAACAACTTTCTTGATTTCTTGAAACCCCTCACTTCCAAGATTTCATTCCATCTCACACAAAACACAAAATTCGTTCAATTGACTTCAAGCTCTCCATCTTCCTCACAATCTGATGTTGGTTTAGCATACTGTGATCATCACCAATATGCTAGCCATTCTTCAAAAGGTTAAGGAGTCAACTAGATTCCATGACATCATTAATTTCTTACGTAAGTCTCATATATTTCATGCACTTACGGTGAACCCAATCATTTACATCGATCATATGACTTACTTTAACATCACTACATCAACAGAGGAGTTCGAAGGCTACAAACAAATGAAATGTGACATCCATCACCAAATCTGGTAGGTTGGTTTGAATTGTAACCTGCCACTAGTTATTTAATTTAATTTATGTGCTTATGTGATCTCTAAAACCAAGTAAATACTAAATTCAAGATGTTAAGTATGACTAATCACTCAAATATTTAAGTTGTGCCAGCAAGAGTGAGGGCGAAGCCTTTATACTGCAAAATGTTGAACTAACTTCTAGTGCACGGGCTAAATGAACAAATGTGTATAAAACAATGTAATAATGAGTTAATACCAAAAATTAATAAACCATGCTAATGATGGACAAAAAAAAGCTAATATATTAAACCAATTAAAACATTTAAAAGTTCACCCAAAACCTACAGTGAAATTATACCATACATTAGAAATAAAAAAGCACCTCCAAATAAATAGTACACATAAGTACAAGAAAATAATAATAAGTAAATAATATATATATATATATATATATATATATATATAATACACGGGAGAGTTCATGCAAAAAGTGTCTTATTTGCGAAAAGTGCGAGAAGCAGTTTGAGCCATTGATTGGTTTTTGATCATGTGGTTCACATTAATAATAATTAATATTTTTACTCAATTCAAAATAGTAAATTAGTAAATAATAATATTTTCTCTTTCCTCTTACTAATTAATTTTTTTTCAAGATTTTGTTTATTTTTTTGTTTTTATTATTTTTTAAATAAATTATTTTTTTATAAATTTATTTTTTTGTGCGACTTTCTTATCTTTTAATATTGAAAATTACAATTAATATATCCCATTAATTAAATCCTAATAGTTACCTATTTATCCTACCATATTATTATTCATCCGTGATTTTTTAGCCTTCAACAAACTATGCAACATCTACATTCATTGTAGGCCACCAATACAGTACCTTAAGATCGTTATACATTTTGGTACTTCCAAGATGTACGTATGTTAAAATCAGCTTTCGAAGTTCTCCAAGCAAGGACACCCAAACACGAAACTTATAAGTATTCAATCCACCCGAATCATCAACCAATTCTTCTTTTCTCTTCTTCATCACTTATGATTTCAAATTCTCTTCTTTCAAAGCTTCTAATTCAGAAGATTTCAATTTATCCACCAAATCAGACACAATTTCAATTCGCATGAAACGAATATGATCACCGGCTCCTTTACGACTTAAAGTATCTGCTACCACGTTAGCTTTTCTAAGGTGATAACGAATTTCACAATCATAGTCTTTGATTAATTCCAACCATCTCCTTTGCCGCATGTTCAACTCCTTTTGTGTAAACACATATTGTAGACTGCTTATGATCGGTACAAATCACACATCTAGTGCCATATAGATAATGTCTCAACAATTTTAACGCAAAGACAACGGCTGCAAGCTCCAAGTCATGAGTTAGATAATTCTTTTCATGTGATTTCAACTGACATGAGGCGTAAGCAATCAACCGATGACGCTACATCAAAACACAACCCAGACAAGCAAAAGAAGCATCCCAATACACCACAAAATCATACTAGGTAGTGTAAGAACTGGAGCTTGACACAACAACTGCTACAAGGTTTGAAAAGCTACTTCATGTTCATCACTTCATTTAAACTGCACATCCTTGCGGGTTATTTTAGTTAATGGACTTGCAATCTTGGAAAAATCTTCAATAAACCTACAATAGTAACCCGCCAACCGCAGAAAACTCTTGACTTCTGAAGGCAATTTTGGAGCGTTCCAATTCATAACAGCTTCAACTTTTGAAAGATCAACTTTAACTCCTTCATTACGAATAACATGTCCCAAAAATTGAACTTCTCGCAACTAGAATTCGCATTTTGAGAACTTAGCATACAATTGCTCCTTCATCAAAGTTTCCACAACTTGCCTCAAATGAATCTCATGTTAAGACTCGGTTTTAGAGTAGGTCGGGATATCATCAATAAAAACAATCACGAAATTATCCAAGAATGGTCTCCAGATCCGAACGGCATAACTAAGAATTCGTAGTGGCCATACCGAGTACGAAAAGGAGTCTTTGACACATCATCATCAGAAACACGTACATGGTGATATCCGGATCTCAAATCATTGTTTGAAAAGATTAAAGCACCCTGCAACTGTAACTAGTCAAATAAGTTGTCAATCCTGGGTAACAGATACTTGTTGTTAATCATCTTTTTATTCAGCTCGCGATAGTCAATACACATTCGCAGAGTACCATCCTTCTTTTTAACAGATAGAACCGGTGTACCCCACGAAGATGAACTTGGACGAATAAAACCTTTATCCAATAAATCTTGAATCGGTGCCATCATGTCTCTAATCTCAGATGGTGCTAATCTATAAGGAGACTTAGCTACATGACGAGATCCAGGAATCAAGTCAATCTTGTACTATACTTCTCACACTCGAGGCAACCTAGGCAACTCATCGGGAAACACATCCCGGTATTCTGAAACCACCCGAATATCGGTCACTGTTTGCTTTTCTTTCTTACCATCAATACCATATGCAATAAAAGATTCACATCCCTTGGCCAGAGAATTTTTAGCCTTCAAAAACAAAATCACGGATGATGCATGATTTATGTTTCTTGAAAAAACGGGCTTTTGTTTCCGGTTAAATTTTAGATTAACATATTTAGTGACAAACAGATTTTCACTTTTCACATGGATAGTTAATCATATGCGCGCACGAGAGAAAAATAAACCAATTTTATAAAACTCTTGTGATTTAATTTTTAAATAAATTTTATAGCATGCGAGAATCTAAACAACCATGCAAGAATAAAATCACATCACATGCATAGCAAAAGGGTTCGTAACCAAAGCCATAAGCTATGCGTCCTTCCCGTAAGCCAAAGGGAAGAACATGGTCTACTATGGACACAACACAAACAATTGCTCCTATTAAATCCCCCACCTCCATCGGAATTGTCTAGATTCACCATCTTCAAGACATCATCTTGATTCTTGATTGTGGTCTTCTATCTCCAAAATACAAGTACATAAAATAGAAATAAATGGCATGTAAGCCACAATATTCTAATCCAACTAATACAAGTACAAAGGATGAATGAAACGACATGCATGCTGCAATAATTATTACAATTAATAATTGTAACATTCTCGATTTGGGCCTAGTTGCTAATCGTATGTAAATGTACGTAAATTAGTAAATTATGTAAATAAGTATTTCAAGTTGTATGTAAATGAGTGTTAATTGTTTAAATGAAATATATATATATATATATATATATATATATGTATACTTGTGTATGGTGCTTAAGTAAATATATATATGTATATATAGTTAAGAATAAAAGAAAAGAAAGAAAAGAAAAAGAAATAAAAATCCAGAGGCGGTTGCCTCTGGATAAGATTATAAATATATATGTATGTGTTGTAGTAATTGACTAAGATTAGTCAAAGTTGATAAAGAAAAACACCTACAAAAAAACACACACAAACTCTCTCATGAGTCTCTGAAGAAGTAAGGATTGAAAGATTTGGTGTTGTTGAAACAACCAAAGGTAAGCATGATGTTTGTAGTAAAGTTTAAAGCTTGATTTGTAGTAGTTATGGGCTGTGTAGAAGCTGGAAGTTCAAGTTCTTGTAAGAACACCATTGAAGAACATATGAAGCTTACTTCACAAGTGGGTTTTGCATGTTTGGTGTTCTTATTTGGATTTGATGAG
>JAUEJL010002344.1:0-10406 GCA_032274825.1 Drosophyllum lusitanicum | reverse complement strand
AAACACCCGAAATGGTGTTCCCGAGCTCACCCGAAGGTACCCGCCCCTCATCGAGTGATGCATAACGTTTGGTCTAATGTGCTTCAAGGAAGAAGATTCGGGGTACGTGACGAAGAGGCGTTAAAAAAACTCTTGCAATATTCAAAAGTGACATGGAAATACACTTTAAAGCGGGTGACTCCTCATCTGATAATCATCAATAGAAAAAACAAACATCTTTATTTTATTTTAGGAAACCTTGAAGTATATCTATTTAATCATATGAACTATATATTAATTTGATCGAAAAACAAAAGGTCATAACTATCATTGTGTAACAAAAAGTTGTCAAAATATGAGTAGCGTACAACCAAAAGTACACACAAAAAACTTTGTAACTAAAATAAAAAGTTTTTGATTATTAAAAAATAAAATTTTTTTTTGCTTACTCTTTCTTTACTTGAGTTATCAAAACTCATAATTCCTCGACATCTTCATTGTTTCCATCATTGCGAATTTGTCTACATCTTCAATATTCTCTAATCTACAAATTAAGAATATGAACCTTAGGCCTTCAATATGATACATGCTTGGACAAATTAATATCTTTTTACTCAATTGAATATATATAAATAGTTGAGTAATAATATAGTCATAATCATTTCCATGTTAAACCGATAATCCGATATATGGCTTAATAATCACATACCAACATAAAAGTAAATGAGGTTCAAATATTAGCCATAAATGTCCTATAAATCAGATTTACATCAATATTCAAATTTACTGATTTGTTTTAAATGCAGAAGGATGAAATTGTTAGAGGTGAGAACCGGTGGTTTTAAAGAGGAATAGAAAAGACAGTCAAAGGGGTTGTAGGGAGCTAGTGATAGTGGTGATGGTTGTTACTTTCAACGACGGCCAAGAGTATGAGTGGTGGTTGGATCTGAGATGCAATGGTGTGAATAATCAAAAGCAAAAAAAACTTAGAAGGGTAAAATAATCATTTATATTTATATATACAAAAATCTTATTTTTTAACGAACCTGGTTACAAAACAATAAATAAGAAAAAGCAAAAGTAAGTTAAAAAAATAATAATAATGAAACAAAAGTGAGATTTAATGTAAAATATTGACAAAGGACAAAAGTGTAATTAAACATGACCCATCAACAACGATGATACCCACCTAGGAACCAAAATTTGGCTTGTAGAGTTGGCAATGTCGTCGTCTTCGTTTCGTCTTATTTTCATTCATCTAAAATACTGAGCTTTCACTCCCCCATAGCAGTTAAGCTGCTTCAATCCACTCACCTACTCTCCATATCATATCTATCTCCACAAAATCCCCCATTCAATTTTCTCTCTCTCTCACACACATAAACACGCACTCCCACACACACTCTCTCTCATCGCATTTATGGTTGCAGTTACCGGAATCTTTACTGATTAGCCAGAGCCTTTCCAGTTCAATTTTAGAGAGAAAAAGTAAGTTACAGACACCATAACGAAAAAGAAGATGCCGTTGGTGAGGGTGGAGGTGAGAAATGAGTATGGATTGGGAATGCCGGAGCTGTACACGGAAACCAACAGAGAAGATCCGAAGGCGGTGCTTGATGGTGTTGCGGTTGCTGGCCTCGTTGGAATCTTACGCCAGTTAGGAGATCTAGCTGAGTAATTATCTCGTCCCCTCTCTCTCTCTCTCTCTCTCTCTCTGTTTAGTTAGATTTCAGTTCTTCGGGTGTTTAGGTTTATTTGAATTAGAAATTGACGGAGCGGTAGTACGTCATTTGATTTCCGATTTATACAGCATCTCAGAGTGATGAATTTTTGCAGATTTTGTTGTCTTTTGCTTGTCAATTGTTAAAACTTGCAAGTTAGGTTTAATGAAGAATTGGAGATAGTAAAGCAAATGAAAACATTTAAACAGAAGATTTCTGATTCTTAATGAAGTGTTAGTTACTGGATTTAGGTTTGCATACAATAAACTTCTGATTTCATAGTCATTCAGCTTTCTTTGGGTTGATTCTGCCAAAAGTGTTCTAGATAGCTGGCCTTGAATAAAAAGTGTCCCTTTCATAACTTTCCAAGTATGGGTAGAGCTGAACTGTTTCTAATGCATTCCACCAGTTACTTTAACCATCTGTCTTTTTAATATTTGGGAGCTCTATAAATAATTGTTTCCTAATACTATTATCAAGACAGTTCATGTCACTTCTTGAAACAAATATAATGGCATTAGACAGCAAAACAACACTGAAGTTTAAATAAAGGAAGGATGTTGGATTAACATTGTCTTGTACACTACTTAATAACTATCAGTTGTCTTATCTTGATTGGATGACCATACTAAAAATGAGGCACCATACATTAGATTTCTAATACACTGATTGACAAGCAACTTCAGTTAGAGTACTGTCTTGGATTGTGCCGTTGACCCTTTAGGCTATCCTTTGTTATGTTTATTAATCTTAAGTTACCTTGCAAAATGATTCACATGAATCACATGTTGAAAGTGATACAGAGTATTTCAGCATACAAGTCAGATGAAGTATAATAACTTTCATCCGAAGCAATGCATATAAAAGCATTGAAATATAGGGCCTTGGTGTTGTAATCATCTTAAGTCAGTAATGGATCTAAAAGATCTAGGTGCTATGGAAGGCCCATGATATGTGGAATATAGGTAGTAAACTTGATCTTAAGTATGTGTTGTAGTTTATTTAATTTATGTATGAACTAATGTAAAATATTTCTTCAGTTAGCTTAGTTTGGTTTTATACTTGTATTTAAAATAAAAACCTTGCGTTCTAACTCAAGCATAATTGTCCTAGGGACGTGGGCAATCATCAAGAAGTAGTTTTTTTGCTAATTTAGTAATTTGACTGTTGTTCACTTCTAATCTTGCTCTTTGGAACTGAGATAAAATGTTTTGCATGTGTAGATTTGCAGCAGAAATTTTTCATGGATTACAAGAACAAGTGCTAATTACATCTTCTAGAAGCCATAAATTGGTAGAACGAGTACACAATATTGAAGCTGCTCTCCCTCCACTAGAGAAGGCTATTTTGGGACAAAGGAGTCACTTGCATTTTGCTTACACAGCTGGTAACACTTGCGTATCATATGTATTTCCACTACTGATGGTTATACTTGTTTTACTATAAAAAAACCAATTTCTTGGTTAAATTCCATTCATACCCCCTCTCCACCTGTCATGCATAACAATTTAAACCACCCTATTTGAATCTGAATCCTGTTTTTTTTATTTCTTTATTATTTTCAGGTTCTCACTGGCATACTCGACTCAGAACCGAACAAAATCAATTCATATACACCGACTTGCCACGATGCATTATGGACTCCTATGAAGACTGCCGAGATCCTCCACGTCTGCACAAGCTTGACAAGTATGAATATTCGTTTGACATCTGAGTCTAATCTTTTTAATAAAGATTAGTGGTTGCTTTAAACTTCATGGTTGACTTTCAGATTTGACATTGGGGGCCCAGGATCTTGCTTTAGAAGATATTCTGATCCAACTTATTTCAAAAGAACTTCAGCTGGGCCTTATGAAGCACATCTTCAAGCTGTCCCAAGAGAAAAGAAGGCTCGTAGAAACAAGGTATGTAAATTCCATACAACACATAGGCATCTGTACTAACGAGTTCAATCAAGCTGGAAGTTGAGTTGTTTTTTATTTAAAAAATGCAGAAAAAGAGATCTTCATCGAGGTATAGAGACGTGACACATGGTGCTCCAATCGTTATGCATGGTGGAAGGGACTTTGGCTCTTCGAACTTCGAAGAGAAAGCTCCCCCTTCTCAAGATATCTCTACATTCCATGATCCGCAAAAACCTGGAAACCAACCCGAAATTGACCATTTGACATGTTTTGATTCAAGAAATGGCTCGGGTTACATAGAGTGTATCTTTCGTCCAAGCTACTCAACGCAATCTGAAGACAACAACAATGCCAAGGAGCTGTCTCCTGATTCAAATCTGCACCATAATTCATATCTTGATTCGGCTTCAAACAGTGGAGTCCCAGATGAAGAAAATATCAGTAATACCTATTTAGCTGAGGATAGTAGTTCAAAGTCACCTTACATTACTTGGGATGAAAAGTTAGAAATTATAGATTCTATAAATGAATCCACAGAGATACCTTGTACAAGTGAGAAGATGAATGGTGAGGAGAAAGAAGATCTGAACCCTAGAGATGATGACCGTATTATTGACTTTGACGATTTTCGTGAAGAACCTCTTCCAACACCAGTAGTTGTCGGGGGCCAGCATGATGAGATTGAAAGTGAAACAGATTATTACATGGATGCACTTAACACCATTGAATCGGAATCTGAAACCGATTTAGATTGCCACACAAAGAGAGAACTTAAGCAATACTCGAATGTGAACAACAAGGATGTCGAAGAGATTAATAATGAAGAAAGTCATCTAGACAAAAATAATTCTTCAACAAGTTTTGAGTTTCATCTTCCCGACCATAGTTCTTTGTCAATATCCCCTGAATCCCATAAGGAAGCTAATGGATCCTCTAACAATGTGGCTGACATATCTTTAACTTCCGTAACTACCCCTGACAAATTTGAATCCCAACAAGATGAAAGAAATGTTACAAATGCAGAGACAGACACTCAAGCCAACTCTAGAGAAACAAACTTGCTGCCTTTACCAAATGAAAATATTTCAATCACTTATGAGTCTCCGAAGCCATCCTGGTCAACTTCTGGTGGTCAAACTACTGTAAGCAATCCAGTTATGTTCTGGACAAATGGTGGCCTGTTGGGACTCGAGCCTTCCAAACCTCCTGATTTTGGTTTGCCACCTGTTGTTGAAGAAACTAAAACTGATACAACACAACATTCTGATCAGAAAACCATCAATGATTCGGTGGTCAACGCCTACAGATCTGAATCATCTACAAGACTTCTTCCTGGTAGCAATGGTTTCGGTTCTGTTCAAGACAACGATGTTAATGCTAAAGATGATCCTACTAATCCATCGCGGATATTTGAATTTAGTAATAGATTACTCGTGAATGGTTTACGGAAGCAAATATCACTTGTTGGGAATGAAAGGCTTGCCAACTCTGTGAAAACTGATGTTCCCGAGAACACGGCAAAAGGATATCAAACCGTTACCCCAGCAATACCTTTCAGAGAACAATTTGGCAACGAAACTTCACTTATATCATCACCTTCTTCTCCCCCTCTTGAACACATGAGAATATCTTTCCAGCCTATTGATGGGTTCGAGACTTCTAAATTGAAATTAACATTTCCTGACCCTGACGGGAACGATAGTAATAATAATAATGAAAGTAAAAGACACATGTTCCCTTCGTTTCAATTGGTACCCGAGCCTGCAATTTCACTACATGAGTTTGCTTCAGACTCTGATGATGATGATGACGACACATTTTGTAGATTGTCCCCATATGCGTCAGATGACTACCATAGTCATCTTTCTGACTCAAATTCTGAGCAGTGGGATTCCAGTGACTCTCCCAGAATCAGAGATCATGAAATAGATGATACTTTTGGTAGGATCTCATCTGCAGAATCTATTTCAAGCTCTCTTGTGAATGGAATTAGATTCCAACAAAGCTCATTTACCGACAACGGCATGCAACGCTCTCAGAATGGTCTTTTATTCGATATTCCAAACTTGGATTCTATGAAGAATGCTTCTCATAACCAGGTGACTAATGACCTCAAGGAGCCTACACCACCACCGCCACCTCTGCCGCCAATGGAATGGCGGGGTATTAAGCCACATCCTTCTGTGACAATGGAAAAAGAAGATGCTCTTTCAGAGGCCTTAACTTATGCATTGAATCTGACACCTACAGAGCCTTCTCTCCCTCCGCAACCTAAAGCACAACCTAAACCGGCTCCAACAAAACAGGATCATTTTGTTAAAACAAATGACTCTATGCTTAAGAACCAGGTAAGCTCTGCTTTAAAAAAAATGTGTTTCATATAATATTTTGCATGTGAATATTAAACTCAGACAGCCAGTGTACGAGATCTGAGTATTTCTAAAAACAAAAATCAATGATTGACAAATATTACATTTTGTTTGCAGCAGCCTGACTGGCAAAATTTACATTTGCAGAATGGATCGAAAATGAACGGGAAAGTGGGCGACGAAAAGGAAGACTTTCTACAGCAGATTAGAACAAAAGTGAGTATGAGCTTAGCCCATATCATATGACCCTTTTGGATTTTCTATTTTCACCAAATTCTATCACCCCCTTGATTTTTCCGTCTTTTAAAAAAAAAAATTATGGTTTCTTTAATGTTATTGAGAAATTAAAGAGGGAATGAAGTGGGATTACTAGGTCTAGGCATAGTAGATTATTTGGCTTACTTGAATCCCTCTGTGGAGAACAATCTTGCGTATGCAGAATTGCAGATGTTGTATCTAAATTTCAACGGGTATTATTTTAACATTTTTATGGCATGCAGTCGCTCAATCTAAGACGTACTTCAACAGCTCGGCCAACTACTACGTCTACACCAGCTGGCCCTACCAACGTTAAAGTCACTGCAATCCTTGAGAAGGCAACTGCAATTCGCCAGGTCCCCCTTCCTCTCTCTCTCTCTCTCTCTCTCTCTCTCTCTCTCTCCCCCCATTTTCAGGATCAACTCTCATACACACATTTATAGTTGCCCGAAAGTCTGAAACAAAAAAAAAAGTTATAGGTGGCAAGATGGGCAGGTTGGTAACGGGTCAAATTGTGTTTGTGTTTAAATGGGTACCATTTTTGGTTCTGGTGAAACAGTCTAGGTCGGTTTGGGGCTTTGGGCTGACCTGAACTTTTTTGAGGTTAATTTCTCAAGTTTTATATAACAGTCCTTGTAAAAATGTATTATAGGGTGACTTCTACAATGTTTTACTCCACAGTTTCTTGAATTTTTATCATATCTTTGGGAGTTATTAGTAGCGTATTAAAATCATCTCCATTTATAAGAAGATAAAACCATATGGAAAACAGATTAGACAGGAAAAACTGTTATCTAACTGTCAAACTGTAGTAGATGTTTGCTGCGGTTTTAATTATCTAGTTCAGCCAAGTGAATCTTTTATTTTATTATCAAAATTGTTAGGTTGTAGCAAGTGATGACGGAGAAGATGATGCCTGGAGTGACACTTGAGTTTCAGCCAACACGATCGCAGTTATCTTTATGTTAATACTCCCATAGTCCCATTCCTCTTTTTATTGTAATTAGTTTATAATCTTCTTGTTTTAATTTGTTTTCCTCATGACTCATCACATTGATAGCCATAAAGCCGGTTAAGGCGGTTAATGTTATCATATATTAAACCGTTGAAGTAGCCAACTCATGCTTGAAACAAAACCAACTGCTACATTTGATATGTTTTTCCTTTGAATAAAACTCTACTGTCAAGATGACTTACTTAAGTTGAAATTGGTAATATAAATTGACAGCATTTTTTGTTTATTTTTTAGCACCTAATGTCATAACTTAGTGAGGAAAGCTACATAATTATTATAAAATACAATTTCATGGTGATAAAACTGAGGTTATACATGTTTAGATGGAAACAAGCACAAAGTACAAATACTTGATGACAAAAAAAGGAAAGAAAACATACCATAAAGTATACAAGAAAAGAATTTCTTTTTTTTCTATATATTTTAGATGCTTATGGATGGAGTTCCTTTTTACTAAATTTAGATTACCTAAATAACTTTTAGATTGGTCATCGCTATACATGTATTTACATCTTTTCACAAGTGTCCAATTCGAGTAGATAAAAGGTGCCACGTCAACCAAAATGAGATCGAGATCCTTGGGATAACTTCATAGGTCCATTTCATCCATCCATGGATTAAGCACTGCATTTGATTAGGACACAAAGATCATCATGTTTATTTTATGTTAGAGTAGATATGTCGCAGCCATAGCTTTATCAGTGACGGTTTGTTATTACAACGGAGGAAACCGTAACGTCTTCACAACGGAATTTAGATTTTTAGTG
The DNA here is from genome assembly GCA_032274825.1 of Drosophyllum lusitanicum. Classification (NCBI taxonomy): domain Eukaryota; kingdom Viridiplantae; phylum Streptophyta; class Magnoliopsida; order Caryophyllales; family Drosophyllaceae; genus Drosophyllum; species Drosophyllum lusitanicum. The sequence goes on along the minus strand of JAUEJL010002344.1, from coordinate 2,393 downwards.
ACATTTTTTCCGTCACTATATCAATAGCAGTTTATTTATTTCATAATGCCAGCTCGGCAATTAGCCGGTGGTCGTTTCAAAGTTGAGAATTTGTGGGAATCACCTTGGTTTATCCACCAACATTGTCTCATCCTCACAATCTTCTCTATAAAACTAAACAAATCAAACCAAGTAATCACAAACCATCAATCAATACTTACTAAATTAAACAGAGCTTCGATTCCATCTATCATCGATCAATGGCGGATCCAAAAGAAGGAGGAATCTTGAAGAAAGGACATCAAGAAGGTCTAAAATTTGCAGTCTCCATTCTTGAAGAATACTGTCTTCCATTAGGTCTCCTCCCTCTTGCTGATGTCATCGAGGTAGGGTTCGTGAAAAGCACCGGTTACATGTGGATCCACCAGGCTAAAAAGGTTGAACACAGTTTCAAACTGATCAAAAAGCAGGTAAGTTATGATACTGAAATCACTGGTTATGTGGAGAAAAAGAGGATCAAGAAACTGAAAGGAGTGAAAGCTAAAGAGCTGATGTTGTGGCCGCCGGTTAATGACATCATCGTTGATGATCCACCCACCGGAAAGATTCAGTTCAAGAGTCTTGCTGGGATCACCAAGGTTTTCCCGGAGGAAGCGTTCGCCGCTGGCCAGTAGGTTCAGGGATTCCGGCAGAAAAGAGTTATTGTGGGTTTTATTCTGTTGTAAGTTGTTTTTGTTACATGCATGTACCAAAGTGCTATCACATGATGGGGGGAACAAATTAAATAAATATTGTTTCTTTTCTTCGAGAAACATAAATTGGGTTAATCATAATCACAAATCCGTAATGTTAAACAGTAATATTATCAATATCACCGATCATGAGAGTGAACGATGGTTGCCTTCTATGATCACGAGGGTGGTAGTGAACAATGATACCAGTGTAAATGAGTGGTTGTTCAATGAAGATCCCAAGAACATTCATGCAGATCTTTAAGGACTACGGTTAGGACCGGTCCAAAAATAAAAAAATGGTCATTCCTAAAAGTATTAAAATATAATTAAATAAATAAGTAAAATTTATTGGATTTTAGACATTTGATCCATATTGCCTTTGAGATGTATTTATAATATATCTTTGTTTAAAAAACCCAAATGCATATGCAATATAAACTTTTCTAAAATTTTTTGTAATTTCTTCAACAATACCTCATGTTATATTTTGCTGAATAAAATCATCCGATAATAAAACTAATGCTAATATTTTTTACATTTAGTCTCCAATTTAATAATAATATTTGTGTTTAGTTACAGTAAAAATAAAATCAATTTCTATAACAAAATGAAAAAAATAAAAAAGCATCATAATAGAATTGTAAAATGATGCATGGTTTTTTTAACAACAATAATTACCATTCTGAAGAATGGTGAAGAGTGAAGACTATGCTCAGAAGGGGTGTTTGGAGTCTTGACACATGGCAAGTCATAATTACCCCGGGCCCTATCACGTCAATATTGAGTTGTACGCAACTATAGTTTAAAGCATATAGATTTATAATATTGTACTCTTCTGGCTAACGAGTTTTCTGAAATTTGAAGTCTTCTTTGATGAACTTTACAAAAATCATACCTCAAGATATTCTTCTCATCTATCTTCTTATCTCCTACTTTATTATTTTAAAAGATTTAATTTTTGTTTGATCTATTGGTGGCGAAAGAAACCCAACAAACAGCCGCACAATCAGAGGCACGTGCAGCAGCGGCAGTAGTCGTTGTTGTTTCTAGAGACCAAAAATGTTGAAACTTCTGCAAAAGAAGTTGTGTAGCCGGAGTCGGTGAAGGATGTTGTCATGGAAGACGAGAAGCAAAATGTTACTGCATCGACATCATTAAAGGAAGAAAACGACTTTGTGGGTGAACTTCTTGATTTATAGAAGAAACTTAACTGAAAGTTTGATTGCGTTTTTAGGAGGGTCGATAGCTACAACGAGAAATAAATGTTAACAATGAGGGCCAATGAACATATGAATTTTGAACGTTGCTTTGTTATTTTCAATGCATATTTTTGTCCCCTTTCCATTTCTCTTCTCCTCAACGATTGCACTAGTACAGATCTTACTTTATCACAAAATAAATATATATACATATATAGGTTGACAGAAATGGGCTCATAGAATTTTTGGGCTCTGGGTGGCTGCCCCACTTGCCCGTGCCCAAGGCCAACACTGCCTCCCGTTGCGTGTTGGCCTTCGGGCTCGCCTTCGGGTTGAGCTTCAAGCTCCTCGGGTGAGCCATAAACACCCATACGCCCCTTAAGCTTTCCCGATTGGGAGTGGATTTCAGGTTGGAGAACCCGACCTCTCCTCCCTCTCTCTCTCTTTCTCCTTCCTCTTTCTTACTCTTTCGCTCTCTTAT
>JAUEJL010002343.1:0-22635 GCA_032274825.1 Drosophyllum lusitanicum | reverse complement strand
GTAAATATGATATTTGTAAATTAAGATGGGCAAATACGATTTTATATGATTTAATAAGGGCATATATGAAATTATCTTTAATAATTTGACTCTAAAAAGTCAAAATTAATTTTTTGATTTTAAGTGAATAAATGGTCAAGATTAAATATTTTTTAAATAAATGGTTCAGATCCTCTAATAAGTTTTATCAAATTAGTCTTTTATTTATATTAGAAGATAATAATTTGTATAGATATAAGTACTTTATAATTTGAAAGATTACATATTTAATTTTAAAGTTTTGAAACAATATTTACATAATTTATAAATTTTGAAATAATATTATGATAACTAGAAATTTATAGAGAAAATTTATGTAAATTTAAAGTTTTACAATAACACCATATTAGATGTCAATGCACAAGTTGATTTAAAAAATACAGATATTAAAGATTAGTAATTTTTTTAAATATATATAAGACATGAAAAAAATAAGAATCTAAAAGAATGATAAATAATCTTTAATTCTTTAATATATATTAAAACAAATGAGTTAAGATGTCAACATTTTTTTAGAAATTTTTCTATCAATCATCGCTATTTATTTCCTTAAACGACTTACATATTAATTGTTTTTCAAATGTCATTCTTAGATGATTTAGTTTGTTATAACTTAAATATCTTAACAAAGACATTTATTCCAATCATTTCGTAAATACATCTACCTATTTTCGTGGTTAGTTATATAAACACGTATACCAATTGAATTAAATTAAAAAAAATTAAATTTGATTATAAAGAGGTTCTACATAAAATTTGATGATGACGTTATGTATGAATTTCTAATTTGTAATAAATTTACTCATCTTTTAAAAAATTTTATATCCCTACAAATATTTTTCAATTGTTTTACTATATATGCTAGTACTATTTAACAGTGTGAATATTTATAATTTTCTTTAACTATCTTTGTGTTTATACATAGGAGTGTTAAATTAATAAAAATTTAAAACATAATATGTTAAACATTAAATAAATGTTTATATACTAAACGGTTTAGAAAGCAATCAAATGATCAGATGACACTCAATTAAAAACTAGCTATTGAATCAAATTGTTATACTACCTTCCTAGCTAATCTGCATGTTTGTCAACTTTAATGTCATTTTAAAGGATTTAGTTCCCGAAATGTCAACTAGGATGTCTACATGTATTTTTCTTGTTTTTAAGTAATTCAAAATAAAAGATATAATAATAATGAGAAGAAGAAGAATAAAGAAGGGCGCTTCATCTCCGATATGAAGAGCATTTGATTTAGAAGAGTTCGGCCAAAGTATGATGTGAAGAAATATGATGGGTGCTTCATCTCCGATGTGAAGAAATCGAAGGGATTTTAGGGTTTCGATTTCTGATGTAGTTAAGGTTCGTGGTTCTTAATCTCGACACCATAGATGATGCAGTTAAGGGATTTTAGGGTTTCAAATCATCTTCTCCGACGATGCAATTAGGGTTTCGATTTATCTTCTCCGACGACTATAGCTTCCATTGACGCAGATTTGGGCTTCAATTCTAGCTTCCATTGATGAAGGAGACGAAGGTTTAGTTGACGCAAAACCGGAATGGAGACGAAGGTTTAGTCTTCGAAAACCCTAAACCCAAAATCGGAACGCAGATCTGGGTTTCATCTTCTCCGACGATTCATCTTCTTCGGGAACCCTACCAAAATCGGAATGGAGACGAAGGTTTAGTTGACGCAGATCTGGGTTCAAAAACTCTAAACCCAAAACCGGAATAGAGACGATGGTAAGTTCAAAATCATCTTGTTTGTGTATCGAACTTTTGTTCATACGATTATGTTCGAGATGTTTGAAGTTCATACGATTTTGTTCGAGATGTTTGAAGTTCATACGATTTTGTTCGAGATGTTTGAAGGCCATATGTGCTTCGATTTCAGATGTATGTTCTTCGATTTAGGTTTTAGTTATTGTTTTAGTCGTTGATTTCCAGATCTGTTTTAGGTTGATTTCCAGAATGTATGGTTTTGATTTAGGTTTTAGTTCTTGTTTTAGTCGTTGATTTAGGTTTTAGTTAATTCTAAATGTATGGTTTATGTTCTTCTTCTGTGTTCATGTTCTTCATTTGTTTATGATTTTTTTGATTTCTTTTTGAAGATATTACTGATGTGGAAATTACTTAGTGATGTGGCATATTGTAAATAAATGAAAATTGAACAAAATTACCGGTTACCTGTGGAATAGGTAATTGGATACATTAATAGGTAATTTTCAAAGGTTTGATGCATTAAATAGTAAATTTTAAAGTTGAGTACATACAATAGCAAAATGTGACAAGTTGGACACAATTTTCGGTAACTAAACCCCATTTTAAAGTAGTGTCTATACAAACATACATTGAAATTTATCAAAATAAGTCAAAATTGGTTTTTAAGTTTGACCAAATTGAGGGTTGAGATTTTTTAATTAATAAAGACTTCTCACTTTTAATTTTGACTAACAAATGACTAGAATTGTAATGTTAATCTTTTTATTAATATTATTATTATTATTATCATTAAAATAAAAAAATAGGAGAGATTAATTAAGTTTATAAGTGTTTATAGCAAAACGGATCGTTATTAAAAATATATTAAAATGTAGTTTCAAAAAATTGGATAATGTTAAATTAAGATGACATTTACATTTTTTAAATATTTATTAAGATGTCTTAAATTTAGTTTTAGTACGTAACTGTTTTGATTATTGACCAAAAACTTAAAATTGGATTTTAATTTGACTAAAATTAATGATTTATATTTGAGAATTAAAGCAATAGTTAGAATTGTCTATCCGTTTTTATTCAAGTTACTCGGTCATTAATATTATAAAAGAAAATTTTGACATTAGTTTTAAAATGATATTTACGTAACTTACAAATTTTGAAACAATATCATAGTAACTTGAAAGTGAAATCCACTCATTTTCTTCATCCTTTTATTTATCATGGCATATCAAATTTATTGATTCTCTTTCTCTTTTTTTCATATCTTTTTTTTTTTTATTTTTTGATTTTGATACTAGTCTTGATTTTGTAAGTAAAATGATGGATATGAATACAAAGTAAAATTATATATATATATATATATATATATATATATAAAGAAAATCATTGTTAAAAAAGTTTTTTCAAATCAAAATTCAATTAACCAATCAAAACTTCTCATTTCCTCAATTTTGACTAAAATTTTTAATTTTGATTTCCATAATTAGAATGATAATTGGCAAGAGTATATGAAACCAATTATGAGCTATATGAAAATATATAGGGGTGTATATATAAATTATATATTTATATTTAATGTATGTATTTAATTGTATATGTTTATAGTTTTTTTATAACTTTTAATGTATAATGATTGGTATAAATATAATTATATATTTTTATCTACGTTTTGATGTAAATTTTACCGTAATGACGCAAAATTTAAATTTTACCGTGATGACAGAAAATTTTATAAAAAAAAATTTACTAATAATTTTATTAGTAAAAAAAGGATATTTTATAACCATTGAAAAAAGTGAGTTACTATCTTTGATTTTGTATAAATCGAAATGTAATGACACATAATCATTTCTAAATGGGAATATGTATTTTCTTACTTATCCTTTTTATAAAACTCCAAACCAGTGAACATATTTATGGTTCATTTTTATGTTATGAATCACTAAATCAGTAATCCTTTTCTATGAGGTATTTTTGATTTAGAGTATATGAGAATATATATCTACAACATATGAGGTATAATATCTCTTTATGGGATAGTTTATGTCTGCGAATCCCTAAATTAGTTATATTTTTTTATTGAAATAATCATACAATGTTAAACTCTTGATCTGTTTTTCGATGCAAATGATTTCATAATAAAATATTGATAAAATTGTGATGGTTGTAAAAAACACACTATTTGTAATTGATTAACCGGCAAGAGCTTTGCATATAAAAAAGAATGTTATGAGTATAACAGCCGAATTTAAAGACAATGTTATTATGAGCTAATGAGGTGATTTATGTGTTCGTTATGGTTTATAATTTGGGTTTTATGTAATAAAAATGAGAAATTATGATTAAATTATATATTAAAATAATCCTTAAGATATTGAAATTAAGAAGTATTAATTATTTATATTTAAATATTTGACTCTTATTTTTAATATACTATGTTTTTTATAATTATATTTTGATAAAACTAATTATAACTAACTGTGTATCACATGGGAGTCTAACAAATGAATAAGTTGAGCATATAAACGATTACATGATATCAATGAACATCTTTTTGATCGAAATTATTTTTAAGAGAGAGTAATTTTGTTCCAACAGATGAAGAGGTTGAACACATAAATGATTACATACATGGTATCAATATTAAACATTATGGATGTATCATATTTCAGTTCAGATAATATATGTTAAGGTGAACTTTCATATCATTTTTAAGAATCAATGTACACAGAATATAATTAATTCCCTCAAGGTTTTATCTTTGTGACGATGATATTAACCTAATAAATAAAATTATGAGTATAGTACACAAAAAAGTACTACTGAAAATATGAGACCGTCTTAATTCAATCTACGAACATTTGATAAATATGCTCTTTCATTAGTTATTTTTCTATAGATATGATTCTCTTTGAATAAATTATTTTATATATTTTATTTATGCTTTATTACATATTAAATATTTAGATTTTTTTAAAACTTACCTCTCGTATGTATACGAATCATTTAACTAGTTCACTTTTAAATATAATACTTATGTAATATTTCTCTGTAAATATCGTCAGATTCTCTCTATTGAGTGTTGTTTCAAACATAGAGATTGTCGTGGTAGGTTGACGGATAAAACGAGGATGCTGGCTTCCATCGTGTCAAATCTCGACAAAATTCTACTTCTAGGATGGATAAGGTAGCATGGAGGCCCAATTAATAAGAAAAATAAATCATAAAAATAATATAATAATATATATTTCATGCCTAATAAAATTTATTTAATATTCTCTAAGAAGTTTGCTTTTTCACCAAGTGCTAGCTAGGAAGAAAAGGAGGATTTGTGGTTAGACAATAATAATGTTAACTCAGATAAATAGTTAGTGAATTTATAACGATAATATTATCGTTAAATATGTTTAGATAATAATATCTTTGAATAACATATATTGTATATAAATCACATCTTAAAGGAAAAATCTAATGACGCTATAACACAAACCTTTTTCATAAATTTAGTGTCGTTATGGGATAAATAAACCTTTTGATATGTCGTGAGAAGTGGGATAATCCTAACCTAATATAGTATTATTTGAACTTAAAGAAAAAGTATATGTAACAGCAAAACGTGATCATTATAGTGTTTAAATCTCTCATGAACTATTCTACTCGTCATTACTGTTGCTATATGTTTATGTATAGATCGTTGAAGAATGTTCAATATAGTTCATACTTAATTAGTTAATTCATAGTCCCAAGGGACTAATTTTAGTCTTTGGATTAATGGCATCACTGATCCATATTGCATTTTAAAAATTTGGATGGAGTGGTATTTCATAATTCATATGTGATGCTTTTACAAATCACATTAGGACTATGTTTTTTACATAGACTTTATTGAACACAATTCATAGATCTTTATCTACAAGTTTGTGGTAGCGATGAGTTACTTGTTACTACTACGTGATGCGTGTTAACGATAAATTAGTGATTTCATCCTCCTACATACTCGATATTAATATATATAAAACACTAATTAGTGAAAGTATAAAACCTACTCAATGTTAATATATATAAATTAGTGATTTTGCGCTTGATTTTAAATAAAAAACAGAGGATATGTCATTACTCTAGTGAAAGTATAAAACCTTCCTCATCTTCCTCCCCAAGCGCAAAATCCACACTTTCACCCGCAATTCTGAAAATGTCAGCAGCTTCACTCTCCTCTTCCTTCACTCTTCTTCAGGTAATCCACACACATATTTCCTTACAAATTGTTTGTTTTTACTTCAAATTCACTTGTTGATCGGTCGCCAACAGGATACCAGAACACGATTCACGGTACGATCCGTATTCCACATCGCCGCGTGCAGGTCTCGCAGATCACCTACTCAGATCCGAGCTTCCTTTACTGATTTCTCTGCTTCTCCCGGCACCGGTAGATCAAATTTCAGTTTTGTTCGTTTAATTGTGGTAGTCGATATGTCTACTTGTTTTAGTTAACTGATAGATGCTTTTAATTGTAGGTGGTAGAACTGAATTAGATGCTTTGTCACATTTCAGCGAAGTCGTCCCCGATACCGTTGTCTTCGATGATTTCGAGAGGTTACATTAATATTGATATATTATATGTAGATCATTAGTAAACATTCGTAACTTAGTTGATAAATCGATTTCTGTTAGCGAATTTGGAAGTTTGTCAAACTAAGCGATTGCTTTCGTAAACTATATTATAGGTTTCCTCCAACTGCCGCCACTGTTAGTTCATCTCTTCTGTTAGGAATTTGCAGCCTACCTGATACCACTTTTAAGGTGAGAAGAATAAACTATTAAACTACATCGGACTGTAAGAACTAGAAACGTGTGTGTGTGTGTGTGTATGTGTTTTTTTGGATGTGTGTGACAGGGTTGGGGGAGGTAGAGATTTGAATTTAAAGAATGGAAAAGGAAGATGATGGGTTCAAAACTTATGTGTTTATGAATACTATGACTTTGATTAGACTTTGTTTGCAGTTTGTAAGGGCTTTATGTTTACCTCTTGGCTATAGGGTGCTGTGGATACTGCATTGGCAGATAAGGGGTGTTATGGTCTAGAGACCCCAGATGCTCGAATGACATGTTTTGTGAATAAGGCAGGTCTTCTCTTATAAAGTAGTGGCATCTATGCAGTTGCTTTACTGTATTTGTAGACTCTTTTTGACAAGTAAATGGCAAATAACAGGCTTTAGTAAATGTTGGCGCTGAGCTATCAAAGCTAGTGCCTGGGCGTGTTTCAACTGAAGTGGATGCTCGCCTTGCATATGACACACATGCCATTGTTGGAAAGGTATAACAATGGCCGTCATTTCTACTCCTTATATCCTGCATATACCTTTTGTTTTCCGAAGGGCAACATATCTTGCATAGACCTTCTAATTTTGTGTTTACATTTGTAATGGTTATATTCCGGATGCCCTAAAGCCTAGGAATTAGATTATTGAGGCTTTTGTGTAAATCACTGACATAACTTATTTCTTTGGTTTGATAGGTCCAGGGCCTCTTTTTATACTTATTACTGATAGATCACTATTTAATCATGATATGCCTGTTGTTAATTGGTTTTATAATCCAATCATGACCAATGACTAAATTTTTTCTTCAAACCTACCAAATTTGACTTCAAAGTCTATGCGTCATATATCGGAATGCCAATTTTTAACGTCATACACTTAAATTGTTACAATTTTACTGATGCCTAGGATTTAGATTATTCAGGCTCTAGTGTAAATCACTGACCTATAACTTATTTCTTTAGTTTGATAGGTTCAAGATCTCTTTTTATTCTTATTACTGGTAGATCACTCTTTGATTATGATCTGCCTATTTTTAATTGGCTTTATAATCCAATCATGACCAATGTCAATTTTTTTTCAAACTCACCAAATTTGACTTCAAGTGAGGTATAATCGTCATATATGGGAATGTCGACTTTTAACATCTTACACTTAATATGTTACAATTTTACTTATGTGCAGGTGGAAAACCTGTTGCAATTGTACAATAGTATTGATGTCCCTGTAGAGCGTTTGTTATTCAAAATCCCTGCAACTTGGCAAGTGAGTACGCTATAAGATATTATATTTTTTGTTGTTTAGTCTATATAAGCTAATTGTTCTCTTCAGGGAATTGAGGCAGCAAGACTGTTGGAATCTGAGGGCATACAAACACATATGACTTTTGTGTACAGGTATGGGTGAAACTGGTCATAGAACTCAACTCTGACAAACACAAGAAAGGATTACGTGCATACTGCATGATAATAAGATATAAGATTCAGAACAATGGAGATTACAAGGGGAAGATAGAAAATATAAAAAGAACCCGAAGAAAGTTGGTCAGAAAATGATTACCTCCTCATGGTCTTAATGCTAAATTGTTTACTGTTTCTTTATGCTTCTTCAGCTTTTGTCAAGCTGCAGCTGCTGCTCAAGCTGGTGCTTCTGTTATTCAAATCTTTGTCGGTCGCCTTAGGGTAATACTCTTGATTTTCTTGCTTCAACATTATTTTCTAATTTCAGTGTGGTAAGGGCCCCAGCGTTACAGACAGAGGTGGCGAAATGAGCGGCAGTTGGGTATGATGATTAAAACTTGTTTAGGTTGAAATGAACCACTTTGTAGTATGGATTGAAATTGATCAGATCGATTTGTGTGAACACACAAACACTTTTTTTCAGTTTTTAACAGATTTATATAAATAAGTTACGCGTTAAAATATGACTACAAGAACTATATTACACAATAGTAATCCAAATGTTTGAATGAGGCGATTTAGGAGGTCGCATGCATTAATAATACACATTCGGCAACTTTTCAACCTATCCAACTATTCGACTTGATTCACATTTAGCTAAATTATTTTGATTTGTCCCCTTCCAGACAAAACATAACCTGAACCAACCATTCACAAGTATGAGTCAAATTTATAAAATCTTCTCACCATGATTTCACGCAATATCAGGATTGGGCACGCAACCACAGTGGTGATCCTGAGGTAGAAGCTGCTCTTAAAAGAGGAGAAGATCCAGGATTGGCTTTGGTTAGTCTCTTAACCTGTCATGTCAACTCAATTATTCTGTATTTTCACTTAAGATGGTGGTTTTAGACATGTGCTTTTCCCCCCTTGCAGGTGACAAAAGCTTACAATTATATTCACAAGTACGGGCATAAATCAAAATTAATGGTTGCCTCAATCCGGAACAAGCAGGACGTGTTCAATGTTTTAGGGTACATTTATTTGTCTTCTGTGCTATTTCAATCTGTGTATAAGTACATTATGGGCCAAAGTATGATCATCGACTATATGCAGGGTTGATTATATCATCACACCTTTGAAGATATTGCTGGCTCTTAAGGAATCAGTGACTCCTGATGATGACAAGTATACATTTGTCCAAAGACTATCGTCACAATCGGCTGATGCCTATAATTTTACTGATGAAGAGGTATGCTCTTGGATAAATATTTAGAGTGACTGAATTTTTGAAACATCGTGCTTTGCTTTCTGTTACAAACTAATCATTGGTCTTGGGAAATTGGCAAAACTAACTTTATATTATGCAAGAATAAAAGGTTTTGGACCAATTAGGAACATACATATTTAAAGAAAAGTCTAATTACTTTTTTTTTCTTGGAAAGCAAAAGTCATCTTCCTTGACGCTCTCATTATTGCAAGGTTTACGGTTTCTTTTAAGCATTTCCTAAACTAATGGTTCATTTTGCAAAAATTAATAAAATGATACAATACTTCAAAAAGTCAATATCATCTTATTCAGCTGAGATAGCTAAAAAGAGTATACTCTGTACCTTTTCTTGACAAATGTCTTTAATAGTTTAATTCTTTATCCGTAGAAATTGCTATATGCGGTATACCAGATTAAGAATGTCTGCCTATTCACTCAATGCCTAGAAAACCCTTCAATCTTGACATGACTGCTTATTCTAAGCTGAATCCTGAAATTAAAATGGAAATTGATGCATGTAACTCCCTGATTTTGAAAATTTTACAACCAATCAAAATTTTTCGGTATAAACAGAGTTAGCATTACTATTGTATCAACACGACTTGTTCATCGAACCCCAGAAGTAACTACCCACCTGATCAAGCCACTTAATGTCCATGTTTGAGTACATAACCATTTACAAAAAACGAGTGTTAACTATCAACATAGTTAAGCCAGGTAAATGGTTCACGGCTCAAGTAATCAAATCAATAGTCATCACATAAAATCAAGTCTGGCAAACTTATAACTCATCAACATAAAATTTATCTTATCCCAAAACTAGATTGAGGAGAGGGGAAAAAGGGGGGGGGGGGGTCCATGGAGCAATCTTGTCTTGCACTGTAGCTCATAGCGCCATATAGTGCTCCAATTGGGGAAATGCCTACATCACCCGAGTCGGTGGAGGAGCCTATAAGCAGCCCACTATCTTGTTATGCCAAGTCACAGTCATGGTCGCCTCAAGTCACAATCACACACTACCTCAAGCCTCATAAAAGCCCCTTGATACTGGAAGCCTTATAGAATCATAACAAACAAAATTAGTGAAAAACCATCATCTAAGAAATAATGTTTGAAATATTTCTTAAAATATATTATCAAATAGTTATATGTAAGTCAAAGATAACAAAATAACAGGTCGTTACAATGCAATATTCAATAAGGTATTTATATTATTAGTGTAGGAAATAGTTGCACAAAGGATCATTATGTTAATCCAAGTTCTATCATGCTGCTAGGTTGAACATTATTCTGAAGCTAGAAATAAGTTACAAAAAACTGGTAGCGCATTCAATTTCTTAATTCTAATGGGGGATTTATGCCGTCAAATATTCATTATAAACTCTCACATGAATTGTTATCTGATTTATGCCTTCTAGTAACTACTCAATACCTTTCTCTTGTATGTGGGCAGCTAGTAAAGTGGGACCAACTTAGCTTTGCTTCGGCAATGGGGCCCGCAGCATTGGAACTCCTGGCAACGGGAATGGATGGTCATTCCAACCAAGCAAAGAGGGTGGAAGAACTGTTCGGAAAGATATGGCCACCACCAAATGTTTGAGCAAACAGGATCAAAAGTATAATATCTTTTAAGTTGTTTTTGATTTGTATCCTCATTTCAAAGCAACATTATGCGCGCCTGCTTAACTCTTGGACTCTTTTGGCACCCCATGTTTTTCACTGATGATAATGAGATAAATGACTGTCATAATGTTACACCATGTTATGTTAACTAGGGTGACAATCGTGTCATGTTCGAGTTGGCTTGTTACGGGTTTGCGTGTTAGAAACACATTACCCGAATCTGACATGTTTATTTATTCGTGTCAGGATTCAAAACACTAACCCGTATATGTGTGACCCATGTAACCCGTTTATTCTTTTAATTATATAGGTTAACATGTTGACGGGTCATTTACAGGCTGGTGGGTTATTAGAGGTTGACATGTTGTAAACTGGTTATAGAGTTGGAAGGTCAGTTGGTTTAAAAATTACACGAGCTGTTAAAAAAATTATAATTTTTAACATCAGGAGCTTTTATATTTAATTTTTCATGAACTAAAACTATAAAAAATATGAGTTGTGGGAGTTTGGATGATAATTACATCAAAACTAAGTTTATATATGAAAAAGATAAAATCTGTATAAATATTAAACGGGTTTGTGTGTCGACCAACGAAATTTATATATAACTCTAACCTGACCCAATTATTATACGTGTTACGCAAGTCAACCCGAACCCAGCAACGTGTAAACCTAAACCCGTTTATTTTCGTGTCAAGTTCATGTCTTGTTTTGTGTCGTGTAGAGAATTGTCCCCCATAATGTTAACTCGATGGTTGGATTTTTAGCATCATAAGCCTGAGGAGTTGAGTTTTGAACATATTAGAGCATCTCTAATGCTACAGTGTGGTGTGCTTAATGAGATGCAAAGGGCGTCATATGGCGTGCTTAATCCCATTGTAGGGGAAGACATATATTGGAAGGAACAATAGCCGCTCAAATCTGCAAGGACGCAAATCTGCGCGCCAAGATGCTTTTTAAGGATGTGTTCTCGAAAAGAAAAACAGGGGAGGGAAATTTTTTTTCTTTACAATCCACCTAATTCATTGTACATACTGTTAATGGATGAAGAATTAAAGAAACCCATTAGTTCGGTCTAAGAGGGTTGATATGTATTCTGTGATTTATATATATTCTGTCATGTTTTGTTTATACAAAGTGTCATAGTTGTGTTTCATTTAAACTTAAATGCAAAGCCAAATCATGTCATGTCCAGAACGTTACGTAGGCGTGAACATCTAGGTGGTCTAGACAGGGTCCAAATGTTTCAATCCTGTCTTATGGTTTTAGTTGGTCCCAACCCGGTCTAGACTGGTCTGGCAATGGATAAAAGAAAGTTCCATGGTGCCGATTACCTCATGATCTAGACACGTTAAGTACGACATTTGGAGGAGTAGTAGAGATAATATTTGTAGTTAAAGTATAACGAACACAATCCATATAGCTTTTGAAATACCAGGGATGAAGGTTATAAATTATTCTCCATTCAATTGTAGAATTTACCAAAAAACGAGGAAAACGTCCTTAAAACACATTTTGACACTTTTTTTGTTCTATAATTTCTCATTACCAAACACATTTTCAATTGTCCTTACATTTCTCCGATTGTCTTCTATTCTAGCTTACAAAGTTCAACCACCATATTTAGCTCGACACAAGCAAGCAAAAGTCTACCAAACTAGCAAATGCAATAAAATTTTAGATAATGAGATCCAAAACTACATCCGATCTCGAAAACCCAACCGACACCTCTCTTCTTGATGCCGATTACGCGTATGCCCCGTCCCTAGACGAAAGTCTACCTTCTCAAGCTTCAGAGAATGACCAACAACCCAGTAAACTGGTTCTATTTCTGATATCTGGGTTGTTGGCCATTGGCTTGTTGGTGGCCTTGATAGTCGGAAATGTGCACATCCAAACACACGACAACAATGTTCCACCCTCGGATAGGAGGAACCCAGTTGAACAAGGTGTTTCTGATAAATCATCTAGATTACCAGCCGATGCACCTTCTTTCACATGGACTAATAACATGTTGAGTTGGCAATCACCTGCCTTCCATTTTTATCCCGGAAAGAATTGGATGAACGGTAAATATAAGGCTATATTATTTGAAACCAATGTAATTGGTTTGTTTTTTATTTAAAAAAAGCTATTGTATACATATATAGATCTAATGACACGTACAATACTTTTGCTATATAAACTAATCTTGATTCTTGAATGGATGTCTACCAAGTGCATACTCGAACACACGTGCGTGACAATATTTGCTACAATGTGTGCATTTAAAGAGCATTATACTCGACTACATAGACAAAAATATTGGAGTTTTCTAATTTTTTAACTAATATAACTGCAACTACTGTCTTATAAACTCAAACAAATAATTACAAATATCAATCGTTATTGTTTTCTCAAACACGTCCTGATTTATATTTTTTACATGTTATCATCATCTGGGACTGCATTGTATTGATGGGGCAATTTTCGGCATTATGTTCTTGCAGATCCAAATGGTAGGTTATGTCATTCTTAAATTATATCTAGCATTCTAAATATTAGTTATTTCTATAATTTATTATTTGTGTTTGATATTATTATAGGTCCGGTATTTTATAAAGGATGGTACCATTTATTTTATCAATATAGCCCAAAGGCCCCAGTGTGGGGTCTAATCGTATGGGGTCATGCCGTATCACGAGACATGGTTCACTGGAGACACCTCCCAATAGCAATGGAAGCAGACAAATGGTACGATGTCAATGGTGTTTGGACCGGATCAACCACCATCCTTCCAAATAATAAACTTGTTGTACTTTATACCGGTTCAACCAATGAATCGGTTCAGGTCCAAAACCTAGCATACCCGGCCAATCCATCTGATCCTCTTCTTGTCAATTGGGTCAAGGACCCTGAAAACCCCGTACTGGTCCCACCTTCATGGATCAATGTGAAGGACTTTCGCGATCCAACCACAGCTTGGCTCACCCCACATGGTAAGTGGCGGATGGTGATTGGATCAAAGGTAAATAAAACTGGGATTGCGTTGTTGTATGATACCGAGGATTTCAAAAGCTACGAGCTTCAAAAGGGGTGGCTTCATGAGGTTGCGGGTACCGGAATGTGGGAATGTGTTGACTTTTATCCAGTTTCCAAAGATGAGTTTGCGCTTGATACGGGGACGTTTGGACCAGATGTGAAACATGTTCTCAAAGCAAGCATGGATGATGATAGATGTGATTATTATGCGATTGGAAAATATAATCCGGTGACCGGAAAATGGATCCCAGATGACCCAAAAATCGACGTTGGAATTGGTTTACGATATGATTATGGGATTTACTATGCGTCGAAAACGTTCTATGATCAACACAAGAAGAGAAGGATTTTATGGAGTTGGATTAAAGAGACCGATAGCGAAAGTTCAGATATCAAGAAGGGTTGGGCTTCCCTTATGGTAAAATACAAATACATCTTTTATAATGCAATTTTCAATGTTAAAGTTGGTATTCTCGTTGGGTTACATGCACTACAACAAACATGGGGATTCCGATGGCAAAATCCGTTGGAATCTATCGTTTATCTTTCATTTTGTCGCTAATCTTTAAAAAATTTCTGTTAGATTTTATCCAATGGAAAAAAATTGATTTTCTACTAGTGACGTATATACTTTTTCTACTCATTTTGAATGTTATTAGGCAATTCCAAGAACTGTTATGCTAGATCCAGCCACCGGTAGCAATTTGCTTCAATGGCCAATTGAAGAGTTGGATAAACTTAGATCAAATCTAAATGAGTTTAATGAAGTTCAACTCAAACCAGGGGCACTTGTTCCACTTAATGTGGGCTCAACATCTCAGGTATGTAAATGTTAACTCTAAGTCTGACTTTACTATAAAGTATTAAGACGTATATATATTTTTAGAAAGCTTCTAGTTTTTGTATATAAATAATACGTACAGAGAAATAATCTTATTATTGACAGTTGGATATAATGGTGGAGTTTGAGCTAGATAAGAAGGCTGCCAAAGACTTACGTGTTGGATCCGGTGTACCATATAATTGTGCTGGTCATGGAGGAGCTCTTGTGCGAGATGCATTAGGGCCGTTTGGTTTACTAGTTCTTGCTAACAAGAACCTTACTGAACACACTCCTACTTACTTCTACATAGCCAAAGGAGCTCATGGCAATCTCAATACATTCTTTTGCATCGATCAATCAAGGTATATTATTTTGCTGCACAACTACGAGGGTTAGTAAGTGGATTTCGAAGTCCTTGTACAAAGAGTTAAAAAAATAGCCCTCCTAAATATATAAGCAAAACTCATTAATATTACCATAATTGTTACATTAATTTAATAATTATAATAAAAAAACGGTAGGAAAATAATTATCTTACGTAATTGTTTTAAAAATAGCCCCCACCCCCGCCTTATACAATTTTTTTTAATGTCTTGCTGCAAGGCCCAAGGGTAAGAAATATGAAGGGCAATAAGTTCCATAATCTTTTTTTTGGCTAATGATTTATTATTATAGGCTGAATGTTTTTAAACACAAGCTTCTAATATTTTTTTATCCAGTGAGTTTGAAAAATTATAATATTACACCGATAAATACGTATATAAAGAATTTGGACCGTCTCTTAACATGGGTCATGTAGGATTGCCCAACTGGCACCCCATAAAGGCCAACCCTAACATTTAGAACGAATGAAACATATCCGCTGACTTGTTGCATTGCTTTGCTTCTTTTTGGTTAACGTTGTTTTTTGTTAGATCTTCCATTGCAAAGAATGTCGATAAGTCGATTTATGGTAGCACGGTCCCTGTACTCGAGGGTGAGAAATTGTCCATGAGAATTCTGGTAATTTTTGTTCTTGAGTGGTTATGCTTACAAATGACCGAATGAGAAGTCAGTCAATACTAAGGTGGGATCCTTTTCATAAGTAAGTTAATTAACGTTTGATATTGTTTGAAGGTGGACCATTCGATAGTTGAAGGTTATGCACAAGGTGGAAGAACATGTATTACTTCACGAGTTTATCCAACAGAAGCAATTAACAATGAAGCTCAACTGTTTTTATTCAATAATGCCACTAATATTACGGTGACGGCTTCAATCAAGATATGGCAAATGGGGCTCAAGTCAGCAAGCGACAGTGGATGGGTTTGGCTTGGCCCGTCATTGATCTTAGTCGTCGTGTTTTTGTTTGTGGTATGGATATGGCAAAATCAAAGAAGGAACAACCCATCCTAAATTAGCAAAGATTTAGCTCAACCCCATCTTAGACCTCGAGCCTGTTTGGTGTAGGCCCCGTCGAAAGGAGCTCATTTCCAAAATAATAAGTTGACAAAGACTAATCAATAATAAAATTGGAAATGTGAAACTCGTTGTCTTGAAGATGCAGTTGAGAGAAAGCCCGTCCTAAAACGAAGAAAAATGGTGTCGATTTGTTTCACATGGAATAAAAATTAGGATAGTTTTGGGCCTAGAAACGTGTATGGGCTCAGGGTATGGTTTGAGTAAATCAGTGTATATTTGGTTGGGTTCTTCTTTAATTTGGGCTGTCTTTATGCCCATATCATATGAAACATACTTGTCATTGTTTTGTTGGCAAGTAGTAACCCGACCCAAGGGGAAGTGTAAATTAATTTTACATACGAATATTACATCTTTTTATGAATTCTCGCATTACGACTTTATAAAACACCAATGGAAAAGCCATGTGAACAGAGGCTCTTTTTGAACATCCTTATTTTGTTTTTATGATAAAAACGTGTTGTATGTCTAATAAAATCTTAAGGGCCTGTTTGGTTCGTGAGATTACGAGGGATTTCGCAGGATTTGTATTTCAAATCCCTTGGAATCTCATGTTTGGTTGAAAATAAAAAAAAGGGATTTGGATTTCAAAATCAGGATTTATCTAACTAACAATTCACAGTTCGCCTTTACCACATCAATCGACGCTTTACTCTTGCCGTCGCTAGCGTAATCGGTCACCTCCATAACCGTCACCGGTATCACCATTGTTGGCCACCACCACTGCTGTAGCCGTTGCCTTTCACCGTCTCCACATTCGTTGTCGTCTCCTTTGTCCATCGTCTCCGTCACTACCCTAACATGCCACCGACGTAATCTTCCTCGTCTCCTTCATCGCCCTTTCCCGTCTCCGTCGTCACCATTCCCCATCTCTATCTCTGCCTCTGCTGCCGTCGCCCTTCACTAACTACGCCTCCGCCGTCGTGGTCCTTCACCGACTCACCCTCCGCCGCCGCCCTTCACGGCCTTTGCCTCCGTCGCCGCCGCCCTTTACACCAACTCAGTCCGTCGCTCTTCATCGACTCCGCCCCCTCCGCAGTCGCCCTTCACCCCCTCGCCTCAACCGCTGTCGCCCTTTACCGCCGCCGTCGCTTTTCACAGTCTTGGCCTCCGCCACCGCCACCGTCGCCCTTCACCTCCTTCGCCTCCGCGACTGTCTCTCTTCACCGCCTCCGCTGGTGTCTTGCTTTACCGCCTCCGCCCTCCTCTTCAGAACCATCGCTGCCGACCTCATTCCCTCCGACATCCAGGACTACTTCACTTCCTCCTTCAAAACCTTCTTTAAACGCATCTCCGCCCACCTCACTGTCGTCATCCACGATTCCGACGGCCTCACCCCCAACCAACTCTTCGAAGCCGCCAATCTTTTCTTGGGTGCCATTCAATCTCCCTCCATACTCAGAATCAACGTCAATAAACCCGAAACCGACAACGAATTCATTATCACCGTTGATCCCAACCAACACATAATCGACGTCTTCCAAGCTGTGAAATGTAAATGGGTTTTGCACACCAAACAGATCCAAGTCTCCAATCAGAACTCCAACGCTCGATCTGAAGTCAGATTCTTCGAATTAAGTTTTCACAAAAAGCATAAGGAAACAGTGTTAAAGAAGTACTTACCTCATATATTAAAAAAAGCTAAAGAAATCAAGGATGAAATAAAGGCGGTGAAACTGCATACCGTGGATTACCGTTCCTATTTCACCGATTACTGGAGCTCGGTGGTTCTGAACCATCCGGCAACATTTGAAACCATGGCTATGGATCAAAGCAAGAAGGCTGAGATTATTGAGGATCTTGATATGTTTGTAAGGAGGAAAGATTATTACAGGAGAGTAGGAAGGGCTTGGAAACGAGGGTATTTGTTGTACGGGCCACCTGGTACTGGGAAGTCGAGTTTGGTGGCAGCCATGGCTAACCATCTGAGGTTTGATGTTTATGATTTGGATTTGAGAGAGGCGCAATACGTTGCCGATCCTAGGAGGTTGTTGATTAGTATCAAGACTCGATCTATAATTGTGATTGAAGATATTGACTGCAACGTCGGGTTGCAGAGTCGAGAATTTGACAACCAACACTCGAATAATGACGAGAATGAGGTACACACTATTAATTATTCTAGTGTGATGTAAGAATTTAACTAAACTTAATAACAAGTTAGGGTAATGCGGAGTGTACACTTGTTCAACTCTTAGCAATACTAGACTCAAAACAGCGGGGATGAGAGGGGCTGGGGGCGCGCCCCCCTCATGGGGTCCTAGGGCCCTAGGCCGACAGCTAAGCGTTGAATTGGTGTGCTACGTTGAGTGCTCAACACCTGACTCTGTATCTCACTTAATTGCACATATGTTTGGCTGAACAAGTGCTCAGCAGAGCGTTTGCTTGGCTGTTTATTAGCGTCAAAATAACTGCTCTACTGGGTGTACATGTATATAATAACAACAAACATGAATAGATATGAATTTGTCAAGAAAAGAATTCTTTCAATTATCCTCGAGTTGATTTCTTACAATCTGTATAGATGAGAAATACAACATAAGGACAATATCCTTAACACGATTGAAAGATTGTCCAGGCCATCGATTCTTTACCATTGATTCTCTCCATAATTTAGTAGATTCGTAACTAAGCAATCGAGTCAAATGAATCAAATTTAGTAGATTCGTAATTGTACATCTTTATTACAGTGTTTTATAAGTTTTCAGAAAAAAAGATTGGATTAACAAACGTGTAGATGCATATATATGATTCAATTGTTAGGTTCTTACCGATATTTAAATGCTTATCGAAACCCTTTTCACCATGTATGTTTTTATTTGCATCGGAGTAGATAACTTTGTCATGGCTACTCAACTTCGTTGATGGGTTATGGTCGAGTTGCGGAGAGGAGCGGATAATAGTGTTCACTACGAATTACAAGGAGCGATTGGATGCAGCATTGTTGAGGCCGGGCCGCATGGATGTGCACATAGAGATGTCTTATTGTACATATGATGAGTTTAAAGTACTTGCATCTGCTTATCTTCAAATTAAGGAGGATGAACAGTTACAAGTATTTGGTGTAATAAAACAAGTGTTGAAGGGGGTTAAAGTGACACCAGGTGAGATCGCAGGAGAGTTGATGAAAAGTGAGAATGTGGAATTCGTGCTTACAAACCTTATTCATTGGCTGCAAATGAAGGGAGAAGAGCAGATTGTGGATGGCAAAAACACCCAAACCCGATGGGAAAACCTGAAACCCGAAAAATTTAGGGCAGGTCGGAGCAAGAGATTTCGGGGACGGGGACGGGGTCGAGTACGAAGGTAGAAAGCAGAGACTCAAAAACACTGTGACTACCAGAAACAAGATGCAATTAGTAAAATCTATGACCACAAACAACTATTCGTAACATCATAGCTACAATCGATCATGTTTTTATTATATTTGAGAATGTGGAGTTTGTAACATCATAAATCAACTATGTGGAGTCTGTAACATCATATATTCATTAAACTTTGTTGCTATCAATCCATTTGTGAATATTTTTCTACCAATTTGTAGTTGGTGTTCAAGAGTTAGAATGTTTTATTAACTTGTCGAATCGGAGTCGGGTTTGGGGATCAGGGTCTACCTTCGGGGTTGGGGCAAAAACAAACCTAACAGGGCGCCCCAAAAGTACCAACGGGGACAAATTTCAATTTTGGGGTCAGGGACAAAACCCGAAATCATAATTATATGAGGAGCAAAACCCGCCCCGTTGTTATTCCTAGAGCAAATGACAAAACAATTACTTGTTTAGTGATTCTTGAACAATTATTAGTATCTTGATTCAACATAGTTAGTTATTGTTACCGTTACATTAGAGCTTCAATCACACTAGCGGCATTCTTAATTAGTTTTGGTTCACCTATTCGATTGTATGCGAGTCAAACAAAGTTTGCGCACCATCGATTTCGGTTTTAGAATAGATTGTACGTGAATCAAATGTAGTTTGATTTCTTGTTTTTCATATCAAATAACAGATTGTATGTGAGTCGATTGTCTAACAGAGTTTGATTTTGTTATAGATATCAACTAGATGAAAGGCCCATGTGAATGTAAGTTTGTAGGGTTCTAACTCAAAACCAATTGGTTATGTGAGAAGTAGCTCATAATCCTTATTAAGCATATTACGAAGTCATTTTCTGTCCGATGTGGGACATTACTTAACAAGGCCCCTTCACCTGTGGTGTTCTTTTTTTTTTGCCCAACACGTGGATATTTATGGGTTACGTGGAGTCCACAGGTGAACCTTGCTCTGATACCATGTAAATTTGTAGGGTTTCAACTTAAAACCAATTGGTTAGGAGAGAAGTAGTCCAAGACCCTTATTAAGCACATTACGAAGTCACCTTCCGTCCGATGTGGACATTACTTTAACGGTGAACATAGGCTTGTTTGATTAGGTTTTATAGTTTACGAAGTCGGTACGTATTAACTTTCAATTGAGAATGTAAATCTCATCAAATGGCCAAAAACTAAAGTTATAAAAGATTTTTACAGAATTTAAGTAGATTGTTTAAAGTTTATTTAAAAGCAATTACAAATATTTTTCTATTACAGCTATAATGCAATCAATTACAAAAGTTACATTTTCTGTATAAATCTTTTATTCAGTAAGTGCATGCAAATTTTAAATTGAGCAAGTGCAAGTCTCGGACAGAAAATAAATGCATGGCTTCAAGCTCAAAATAATATATCGAATATCAATGTGCGCTGAGATGGAGATATATTAATAATGGAGAAGAGATGGAGATAGGATATATGCTTTTAGCAGCACATATCTTATGCTTTTAGTAGTAGATATCTTACGTGTTTTTACACTCACAAACTGATAGAGAAAATGCTACTAGTCCATATTGTGAGGATCAAAGAATCGTTAAAGCGTTAAAAGAATGCACGTAACAAAAAATAAGCAAACACCAAGAATTAACGCAGTTCGGTCATCAGTGTCATGACCTACATCCACGGACTGAAACTAGTGACTTCTTTATTATGATTGAAAGTGTATGATGTAGTACATATGAATCAACCTAGCTATGGTATTTACAATAAACTAGAAAACCCTAATTTAACTAAAAGGGTTGTCGTACACATAACTTGTGTTACAATTCAACTTGGGCACGACTTGAAGACTCCAAGTTGTGCACCACTAGATGGCCACCACTATAAAACCTTGAAGTTGCACGTCACACGCCGTGCACGATAGCTCCACGCCGAGCTCCCCCTTAAATCAATATCTAGTCCATAAAACCATCATACCGCTAATTCGAGTCATATCCTAACACATATTCTTATGTTACATACCCACAACTAAAGGCCCAACCCAATAGGCCCAAGGTGAATTAAAGAATAGAACATATAAATAGCTTAAGGAGGGTACAGAAGGGTATCGTAAATTTAGATTAGAAGTTGGCGATTGTGTAAGCTTGGGCAAAAAGACCAAAGAGTCTTTTCTGATTAAGACAGGGTAGTTTCTCATAGATCTGCTTTTGATTTCTTTTATTCTTCTTTGTAATTCTATCATCTCCAAATCAATATAACAATCGTACCCTATTTTTCTGCTTCCTACTCGATTCCATCTATTATTTCTTGTTTCTCTTAAATTCAAATGGTGCTTATCAATTGGTTCCATTGCCGGGAAACCATTGAGATGGATGAGGAGAGTATTCAATTAGAATCATGTATTGATTCACAACAACAAAAACTCAACTAGATAACCTACCTGATGCGACATCTATCTCAATCAATTTATTCCATGAAAGAAACACCGGATAGTTTTGTTGAATCAATGGGGAAGACAATGGTTCATTACATGAAATAGTAGGAGAGAGAATAGAACTTACATGTTATGGTGAGCCGACCGTGGTGTTGATTGTCACGTTGAAGAATGGAAGACTTGGCAGGGACGTTTATTAGAACTCGACAGAAGGATTCAGTTGTTGTACAACGGAAACAAAGAGCATGTAACACCATAAATCTCAAGCCATTTTTTTAAGTCGCGGCGGAAGCATTGTAATAAAATATAAGATATATATAAACACCCACATTAACATCATACCGTTACAAAATTTACAGTATCTCGTTTGTGTTACAAAATTTATACAAATATGGCTCACCCTTTTCTCAAAACAATATCAGAACGTTGGTCAAATTTCCCTTCACACACAACTCCCAGCTAAACAGCTGCACTTATCGAAACCTGCAAAAATGGAGTTAAAAGTGGGGAATTAGCACAAATCTAAGTGAATGGAAGCTACAAACACAAACAACAATCAGCATCAACCAATATGATACAACAGAAATAGACCATCACATAAATCCAAAGGACCGGCGGTTCGGCGCAGAACCTACAACCGATACGGGCCAAAGCAAAGGTTTACCGATAGCCCTTTGCTACTTGGTACAGTTAAACCCCTTCCGTTGCAACAAATGCATTAGAA
>JAUEJL010002332.1:0-10407 GCA_032274825.1 Drosophyllum lusitanicum | reverse complement strand
ATAGCTCATATAATCAATAGTTTCAAATTAGTTTACTCTATTTTCTTAATCTCTTAATTTTAAATAGTTTCAAATTATTAATTTGTACTCTGTATTTTAATGCAATTTACCATATTTTATAAGTATAAACTTTTTTTCTTATTTAATTGTTCTCAAAATTTATTTTAAAAATAATAAAGGAGTTGATTGAGAACAGAAAGATAAAGAAAATGGAAAAAAGTTAAAGAAAATAAAGATGTTATAAAAGAAAAATTATCCGTTGTCTCGGTATTACGTGAATACCAAAAACGGGCAAACTATCGAGTAGAAATTATTCGATACTGCCGCATTGCGCGGGTACTATGTTAGTATATAATAATGTAACTTATTTAAAGGTGTATTTTTTTAACTTATTAATGGACTTATACACGTTTAATGTTTGTAAACAATATTATTATAAGTCAAAGATATCGTGTGCTTCAAAATGAAGTGGGGTATTTATATTTTGTTTCACCCCGGACATAAAAAACCTCAGGTTCGGCCCTACACACACCATGGAAAATCAAAAGTATTTAAACCAACGTAACAAAAAAAATCATGCTACCATCAAGTTTTGAAGCACAAATATCATTTAAGGTAACACTATAAAACACTTTATCTGTCAAGTGGTATTGCATCCTAAAACACAAACTTCATGTTGCGACCTTTTCTGATTTTAGTCATAGCATGAAGCATCCTTTTTCTGTCTCGTAACACTACAGAAGAAGAAAAGCTGATGTAAGAGTGTGGTGGGAGTGACCATTAGACACTCTAAAGAAATATCTTTTGCTAACCACTTCTTAGTAGCATATGGTTTACTTCAATGGTTTTATGGTATTTAAAAACCAAGAGGCAAATGGTATTATCAGATTAACACGCAACATTACCCAACATCAAGTCTTCTCTCCACAATACACAGCTTAACAAACCACCGCCAACACCTTCACCTCCGACACGGTACCGCCACCACCTTCGAAGCGGTATCATTTCGTGTGTGTCGCTCTGTTGTTTCTCCCTCTCCGTTGCTCTCGCTCACCGCTCAGAGCTCGTCAAAGGTACTTCCCATCATGTGGTCCGAAGACCACTCCCCGCCTCCACCCTCCGTCGATAGACGATAGGTCGACCTCAACCACCTTAGATTAGCACTTAATTAAGTTATCATTGCATTCAATTTAATGAAACACCAAAATGTTCTGAGTATAGCACTTGATTCAATTATCATTACAAAATAAATTTAGTTAAAAGACTTTTTATTTCTATTTTGTAACGCCTCAAATTCTAAAATTTGATATTTGAAATAAAACCACATATGAGTATACACATCTGAAAGTTCTACTCTAAAGCGTAGCGTAATTTTATTTGAAAATCTGATGTATCAAAAGATACGTGCATAAGTTTAGTACCAAAAGCTTTATGTTTACAAATCAGGCGTTAAGTATATCAAAAAGTTTATAAAAATGTAGTCAAACCGAAGCTTTGCCCTTGTCTTTACTGAAACTTGCAAAATATTTTAAAAATAGTATCTGATAAGCTACGAGAGCTTAGTGAGTAAACCAGACTTCCAATCATATAAACATACGTATAAGATCATATAAATATACCACACGTATGTCAGGTAATCAATGCTAGCCTCTGGTTCTAGACCCAGCGCATCAACATAGGTCACAATACTGTACCACATCTGAGCCCTACCACACAAAGCAGTATGATATTCAACACATATGAGTAATACATGTATAATATTCTGATATGATACACACATGCTGTAGATATGAAGAATAGTCTAGTAAACCCATCTTGTAAGCAGTAATGTTATAAAATAGTCAACAGATGATCATACTTCAGTGAGTATGCGCACAACTAGTCTCTACAGGTATAATACCAATAATATATAAAACACACGCGTTAACTGAAAATTAGAAAACTAAACAGAGCAGAGGCACGCCCATACCCTAACAAAGGCAAGCCCATGCCTATAACTTTAGGTGCGACTTGAATACTCAGGCAAGGGTGTGACTTGCAGACAGTCGGACATGGTGCGACTTGCAAACACACCCGTGTCTTGCCTTGGTACGCCCGTGCCTTTACCCTAAAGCACAGGGGTACCTCATGGACTAGGGTTTGCCTCGGGGAGATAGGCACGCCCGTACCCTTCTTGGGCACGCCCGTGCCTCCCCGTGGTCTGTACTAGTAAGTCGGCCAGCTTACTGTTTTCTGCCATTTTTATTCAAAACTCACGTAAAATTGATTCTAACTTCAAAGAGGTGTTATTCTACACCTTAATAGCTAATAAAATCAACTAACACAAAATTAACATGTTTTAATTCTTAATTCAATCTTTTGACCCATAAGAACACCTAAATCAATCCTACAAAACTTACCTTGATAGTCATAGATCGAAGAGGATCATAAAGTGATGTAAAACTTGTTGTGTTCTTGACCAAAGTCGTAATAAGGGGAGGATGGACAGCAGTATGCGTGACATTTGGCAAGCATGAGATTTGGCAATTGCCGCTTTTCATGATTATGAGATTTGGCAAATGGATGTCAAAACCACGTTCCTTAATGGGACACTTTCAGAGGAAGTCTATATGACTCAACCCGAGGGTTTTGTACATGCCAAGTATCCACATAGGGTCTGCAAGCTTAAGAAGTCCATTTATGGACTTAAGCAAGCATTGCGCAGCTGGAACCTGTGCTTTAATGAGAAAGTCAAAGAGTTTGGCTTTTCGAAAAGCAAGTATGGGCCATGCGTATATGTAAGGGCTAGTGGGAGCATTGTTGTATTCCTAGTCTTGTATGTCGATTACATACTCCTTATTGGAAATGAGATCCCGACCTTCAAGGTGTAAAAACTTGGTTAGGAAATTGCATTTTGATGAAGGATCTAGGGTATGCGACATATATTCTTGGGATCAAAATCTTTATAGATAGATCCAAGAGGCTAATTCGGCTTAGCCAAAGTACATATGCTGACAAAGTCCCAAAGCGGTTTAGGATGGAGGACT
Organism: Drosophyllum lusitanicum; assembly: GCA_032274825.1. NCBI lineage: Eukaryota > Viridiplantae > Streptophyta > Magnoliopsida > Caryophyllales > Drosophyllaceae > Drosophyllum > Drosophyllum lusitanicum. Next base: position 7,381 of record JAUEJL010002332.1, on the reverse strand, counting down.
CCAAGAAGGGGTTCCTCCCTATGTCACATGGTTTGGTTCTGAATAAGACTCAGTCCCCAAGTTCCCCTGAGGAACGGGAAGTAATGAAGCGAATGACATACATTTCGGCTGTGGGCTCGATTATGTACGCCATGATATATACTAGGCCTGATGTATCGTGTGCCTTGAGAATGACGAATAGATATCAAGCCAACCCCGAAGAAGCTCATTCGACGGCAGTGAAGAGCATTCTCAAGTACCCTCGAAGGACTAAGGAGATGTTCTTAGTGTATGGAGGTGAGGAAGAGCTAAGAGTAAAGGGTTACTCTGATGCTAGTCTCCAAACTGATAAGGATGACTGTCGATCACAATCGGGGTTCGTGTTCCTATTAAACGGCGGTGCTATCTCCTGGAGGAGCTCCAAGCAAGACATAGTAGCCAATTCCACTTCTGAGACAGAATACATTGAGGCCAGTGAAGCTGCTAAGGAGGCCGTATGGATGAGGAAGTTTATTCTTGATTTGGGAGTTGTTCCAAGCATCAGCGACCGTGTTGAGCTCTTGTGTGAGAATAAGGGTGCGATGGCTTTAGCTAAGGAACCAAGGTCTCCCCGACGCATGAGGCATATTCCGCGGAAATATCATTTTATGCAGGACGTGGTCAAAAGTGGAGACATCGTCATCATCAAAGTAGACATGGATAGCAATTTGGCGGATCCTTTCACTAAACCGTTGTCGCAAGCTAAGCACGATGCCCACACACATGCTATTGGGATTAGATTTTCAAGTGACTTGGTTTGAGTTGATATATTTGGTTATTGTATTTGATATAATTTCCATGTATTTGTAACATTAAGCAATATTGTATTTGTCATTGTATTAATTATTAAATGGAGATTTAATAATACACGTGTAGCGAATACTTTCTTGAAATCGTTATTGCGTTCCAACTTTTCATGTTTTATTACTTCCTTGAATGTTTTACATTCTAAATGTCCATAGCTGGTCATTCTATATAGGAAGGAATTACGAACGAAGACCGAGGGAAATGATTGGTCATAGTGTTCAATAGAGATTGAATACAACTGACGCAATATTTCGCCAATACTTGAAAAGAGTTTCAAGTGATTGGAGATACATGTATTTCCATGACATTGGTCTACCTTGTTATGATTGTTTTCAAACACAGTCCGTAACTAGCTGTTATAAAGGGAGCTTTTGGGCAAAGTATTGCCAATGTAATGGGGGCAATGTAGTCGAAGGAATTTGTTCCTCTGTTTAGAGAGATATCCCTGGGACCCTCGATGATTGGACGCTGACACCAAAATGCATGGTTGTGCTCAAGTTTGTAATGATAGTTGATCAGTTGCAAGTTGAATATTTTGGTAACCACCAATCTTGATCGAGAACCATAATCTTAAACGATTGGAGAATGGATTTGCACCATGTCTCGTGTTCACCTGGATATCACTAACAATAGAATGATTGTTCACTTATCTATAGGGCCATATCAAACTGGTTAGGTTGTGATTTGGCACTTGTCAAGGATGACATACCCCGTGTGGACTTGGGGGCATGGATGCCTTGCTACAGGCCACTGCTTGTTTGTGAAACAGGACGCGGTATGACGTGTGCAAGTGGGAGTTTGTTGGTATCTGCCCACTATCATACGCTTTCCGGTCTAACTACCGTTGAAATACGGTCCTATTGGGTCACACACCAAGGATTGGTCCCAGCAACAAGTACTAATTAGGAGAAAAAGACAAAAGAATCTATGGGGCTGGTTAGTGCAACTTCACGCCATAAACTTCTTAGGGTTCTCGGAGTGAAGTCTGTCTGACAGACTTATACTTTAATCATTACCACCTTTATGGTGGTCCAATGCATATCTTTTGCTTCATTGACCACTAGTCCGACCTCTTGTGTAACATCCTCAAACGGGCCTAGTCGTGCGTAAAATAGGTACGCGAATTAATTGAACAAATTAATGAATATATATATTTTAGAATTGATATAAACTATTAAATTAGCTATTAAATGAGGTTATAAAAAATAGTAATAAAAATATATGAAAGTAATACAATACTAAATGGTTTTAAATGAGGATTCCGAAAATACCCCCGTTAGTTGAAACGGGTATGCGGGTGTCGTGTTGTAAGTTGAAAAGGGGAACAAAATACCCATTGTGGGTATACTAAACCTACAAAGGTGGTTTAAACCTTTCTCCAACACAGACACACACACACACACTCACTTACTCTCTTTGTTCTTGGAAGATTGAAGCTAGAATCAAGAAGAGATCATCAAGGCGGGAAATCTAATCACAAATTTAAGTTCAAGATCAGTTCTTAATCACATCTGCATCATCTTCTTCATCCTTGTAAGTCCATGTTCATCTTGTTCTTGAGTTCTTGACTTTTAGGTCAAATGGGTTAAAATCCAAATTGACCTCAATAATTGATTGTAATGATTCCAATCTATTCCTAATCCATTTCTAAGTGACAAGTAATCAAGTTCTTGAATTATACTGGTATTTATAGTTGAATTTGAAAAGTTAGTTCAAATGGGTCAAAATATGAAATTTTGATCTTGATTCTTGAATTGAATGTTAAAGTAAGTTGGAAGTGTTGTTTCTAGCTTAGTAATGGTACCCTTTTCATATGTGAACACTAGAATTAAGATTGGAAGCAATTGGATGAATTTTGGTATTGAAAATGGCCAAAACAGGGGTTGGAAATCGACATTGTCTGTGCAGGCTTGCTTGCGGGCGTAAGGACCACCCTTGCGGCCGCAAGGATCAATGCTTACTGGCGCAAGGATCTTTGTTACGGGCGCAAGCAGTGTTCTGCCCTTGTGGGCACAAGCAATTTGCTTGTGGCCGCAAGGAGCCCTGTTTCAGCACACAGTTTGATGTCTCGTATAGTACTGATATACGGGATATTGTTTAGGTGATTCGGACGACCTGGAAGAACTTGAACAGTATATTTGCTTGTTTTAGATATCCAGGTGAGTACCGGCTTTCATGAGTTCAATAAAGAGATATTTAAATGCTAAATTGACTAATCTCACTAATTTAATGTCATTACAAGTTACATGTTGTATACTTTAAATCTCTAGATATGCAATACAGATCAAGAAATTAATGTTGCCATGTTATTTGATATGTTATACATGTATTCGTATACATGTGCACGAGGTATGATATATAATGCTTAATATGAGTTGATTGTTAAATGCATGCATGCTATTGAACCTGGAATGGGTTATTGATGTGGTAGGCGAATGTCCGGACATCTTGTTGGCTATGTAATTAAGGTCAGTCTATGGCTGGATCCTATGGGGTCTTTAGGCATAGTTCGGGATCAACAGTGACTCGATGGGCCATCCCGAGTCATAAGTTGTACAGGACTACCGTTCCTTAATAGTTGGGGGTATTCGGCTTCTCGTTTAGCCCAATTGAGCCTCTAGCTCCGTAACGTGCACGGTGGACCGCTATATGCTTATCCACCAGCGCGGTTGGTAGTGTCTGATGCCCCGGTAAGGGTTGTTGAGCTGGACTAGCTATCCTGCAAGATATAACCCCTACCGATCTTGTCAGCACTCCGCTATGTGATAGGATAGCACTGATTGCTTATTCCTGTGTTGTGGCTTTCTTTATTGATGCTTATGCTTGTCTGTGCTCACTAGCTATTTATAGCTAATATTGTTGTTGTTTCCCTTTTTCTAGGTAACGATTAGAAAGGCCTAGTGAGATGGGATTGCTTACTGATGCATGTAAATACCTTTTGGGAAGGAACACTGCATGTTGGTATCTTGCTATAATGGTCGGTCGTGAATAGAGTAACACCAATGGTTATGGGTTTGGCAGAATTTGTTTTGTATATATATGTATATGCCAAACCAGTATTTTGAAACCTGTAATAGTGTGTAGGGTTTGTTTTAAATTCCACTGCTTGGTTGTTAATCTTTTATTAAATTAACAGGACATGAAAACACTCTAGTTACAAATGAACCCACGCAGTTTAAAAACTCAAATTTTTACTAAATTTACTATTTTCAGAGGCGGTGTTACATCTTGAGGGTCTGGAGACCAGTGTGTCTTTATATTGAGGCATTCTCTTCTCTTCTAACACTCTAGCACCTTCCTTGTTCATACTCTCTCCCAAACACTTAGTGATTCTCTTATAGAGTTCTAGTGTTCTTGGTTTGGTGATAAGAAGAGGCTGATCTACTGCTATTCTAGAGGTGATTTCAAGTTCTTGAAGATCACTAAAAGGGAGTTAGCACTTGGGGTTCAAGCAAACTTGGGGTGGACTAGCAATAGAGAGTTTATCTCTTTATGGCTTTGTGTTCATCCCATCAGCAGCTCTAGGAGAAGGGTATATTCCTTTCTCTTTGCTTTTCTTTTGGTTGAATTACTTTCATGTGGAGTTTAACTAGTGATGGGACTTGATGGCATCTTGTTTTCAACCAAAAATTTGTTTTTCTTGCTTTCATTGCGTGGGTTTGATGGCCATTGAAACCCAACAGTTGTTGTAACTGAGACATTAGCTTCTAAATATTCTGGTGGTGCTAGTTCATAACGAGTTCTCGCTATATGTGTAGCACCCTGTACCAATTCGATTCTGAATCCTACTTGCCGATCCGGAAGGATCCCTAGAAGGTCCCCTAGGATACTTCTGGGAGTTCTCATACTACCCTTAGGTTCGCAAAACTTTTCTTTTTCTTCTCAAACTTGCTGTTGATCACGTGAACTAGAAATGCCATATACCCCTTATGAAAGTACTTGACAACTTTAACCGTGGTTCATATTTCCGTTTTCCCTTCTTTTTGTTCGTCATAAATTAGAATTTCTCCGCCACTTGGGGTTTGAACCCGTACGATTCCTTGCTTGTATAAGTTGATAACTTGGTGACGACCTAGCCAGACTTGAAACTCTCGCATATTAATTAAAATGATGTCTATAGGAAACTTGACATCACTTACCTATGTTACATTGTTCCTATATACATCAGTTACATTTACTGATTTTTCATCGGCTATCTCCACCTCTACTGTTGCTTCTAGCTTTAACAGTACATCATCAAAACATTTACTACAATAATGCCTTGTTCTACCCTTGCCTCCTCCACTGCCATTTGGAAGTATAAATAATGCTCTCTTCAACATGTGGCTTTATCGTACTATCCTAATCATAACGCAGTTCGTATTCACATTCTGTACGTATTTCTAGCATGCTTTTCTCATATATGAAGCAGTCCTACCCAAACTAAGGCACTCCTACTCTATAGGCATACTACTATCCTACAGGTATCCATTACTTGATTCACAATATTTCTCGTGATTCCGGATAGTTCCGACATGTATCATGTGCTTGTAATAATATGGGCCCGTATATTATTCTAAACACATTACACATACCGCGTCTTGCCATTACCACTCGAAATCCCGATTCACAGGCTTAGGCCATGTATTACATCAAAGTCAATATGCACCTTACTGTTCTATGCTACCGCACCACCATATAATCACATTAAAAAGATTTCACATGCACCTAAACGCTCCTTGTCATCATGTTCACATGCAAACATATAAAGCCTCACATACAAACCATTATATCCTAATCTAAACATATCATGTATACAAGCATGCATACTATTAGTTCATATAAGCAGTCAAACGTTTGATTGTACCCTACCACAACAATGAAACAAGAACATGCAATAAAGCCTAATCATCCATTTAAACTTATATGGTTACCACTATGGAGAGTACACAGTATTCACGATATGCTTAAACATTGATATAATATTCAACACTTTAACCGATATCATGGATTTAGTTACACAATATATTTCACTAAACAATACATATATACCACGATTCACCTTGTAATCACTAGGACCAAGCAACAATCAAACAAGAACATGCAACGAACTCTAAAGTCATCAACCCGACAATTTATTTTAAATAGAAATTAAAATTTTGATCGTTCAAAATTATATAACCATGGTTTAAGACCGAACACACCAGTTGTATGCTCGAATCCCTCAAACCGAGGCACTGATACCAAGTTGTAACTGTTGGATTATGCCCACTGACACACATGAGTTGGTATCATGGATAATTAAGCAAGGGCCTATTGGGTCACACGCCAAGTATTGATTCCGACATCACAGATGGTCAAAGGAGAGTGAAAACCAGAAACTGGTTCTGGTGGGCCAAGGCACGCCCGTGCCTCTATGAGATATGGCCGTGCCCTACGGTCAGGCACGAGCCCAAGTCGGGCGTGACTTGGGCGTGGCATGTGGCTAGGTACGCCCGTGCCTCTTGGAGGCACACCCGTGCTCGGTGCTCAATGGACAGGCACGAGCCCAAGTCAGGCATGGCTTGGGCGTAGCCTTTTAGGCTAGCACGCCTGTGCCTGGTTAGAGGCACGGTCATGCCCTATGTAGTAACAACCTATTTACTAGGCCTTTAAGGCTAGTAAAAGTTGGTTTAATGGTATTAATTTGTGTAACTAATATGTGGCTTAATGAGGCACGAATTTGAACTCAAATATGAGTTCTATAAGTAGTGCTAAAGGCTTACATGAGGTGGTTGCTTGAACTTGTGATACTAGTTAACATATATTGCATACTAAACATTCTAAAGGCATAAAAGAACACAAGGCATTGTGGTTCTTTTGCTAAGACATTTGGTGGTGTAAAGATTGGCATATCTACACTCTAGCAAGTGGGAATTGATAGCAACTTGGTATGAACTTCACTAGAGGTATACAACTTAGTATAAACACCTTCCAAGTCGTGATCATGTTTGCAAGGAAGACCTAGCATCAAGGGTATGATCCTATTTCTTCTCGTTTATCTATTGTTGCATAGTTATGTTTAGAGTCTTGGTCTGCTTGGTGGGTGTTGTGTGGTTCACAAATCAAAAATTGTTTTACCCGTTTTTGCTTCCGCTGTGTTTTATTTTAACCACCAAAACCCAACAGTGGTATCAGAGCCTTTTCTAACATGGCTTTGCACATTTGGATTGAAATCGAAATTTTAAGTTTTCAGTCAAAATTTGTTTTCCGGTGACCGGGCACGGCCGTACCTCAAGTGCCGGCGGGTGGGGTACGGCCGTACCAGTGGGGGTACGGGCCTTGCCAAATTGTCACGTGGGCAGGCACACCCGTACCTTTTATAGGGCATACCCGTGCCCGTCGTGTTATTGGCCAGAAACTGGTTTTTAAAACTATAGTTAAAGTTCCGTATTTATTGGTTTTGGACTAGTCTTGATTCTGGTTTTCCCCACTATATTTTGGTTCCTAATTTTATATGCTTTGTATGGCTTGGCATGAAGTCCATAAAAACATATATCTTTAGGTGTATATATGAATATGTAATTTTAAAGGTGTA
>JAUEJL010002321.1:0-10407 GCA_032274825.1 Drosophyllum lusitanicum | reverse complement strand
GAACTCGAACTCGAGCTCGATAAAGTTCGACTCGAACGAGCCGAGCTCGAGTTCGAGCTCGAGTTACTCGATAAAAGGCCGACTCGTTTACACCCCTACCCCCAACTCTAGAGACTACTAAAAGAAGGAAAACTTATGATAAGTGGTTGTCCTGAACGCTCGTGTTCTTTCTTCCGTAGGTGCAAAATCTAAGAGTGTGGATCTTTGAGTGTCGAGATCCAAGTTATACAGCATTTAAGCTCGGGTTTGTAGCTGCAGTGCTTTTGGCATTTGCACACGCCATTGCAAATTTGTTTGGTGGCTGCCACGTTGTCGTGTCCAGACCAGAACTTGACCGGGCCACCTCTAACAAGCAATTAGCTATGGCTTCACTTATCCTATCATGGTACACAGTTTCACATACTAATACTTACAAACCACCCTCTTGCATAAAAGAACTGTACCTGATGTGCTTTGTACCAGGATTACACTAGTCATTGGCTTCGGGTTGCTAATTGCTGGAGTCATGGCTAACTCGAGTTCAAGAAAATCATGTGGAGTTTCAAACCATCGGTACCTGTCCATTGGAGGCATTGCGTGCTTCATCCATGGCATGTTTGCAGTTTCATATTACATTTCTGCCAATGCAGTTAAGAAAGAAGAAAACAAGTTGTTGAACCCACATGGACCGATGATGATCCCACCTGGAGTGATGGTGAACCCAAATGGACCGATGATGATCCCACCTGGAGCAACAGGGAACCCACATGGACCGATGATGGACCCACCTGGGCCAGTGCACCAGACCGCACCATCAGCACCTGCTTGAAACAAAAATGTAACCTAATTCAGATATCCTTCAGCTTTTTTCATCTCTATTCTCTACTTTCTCTCTTTTTTTTTTCTTTTTCTTTTTCTGTGTATTTAACCTTTTATCAATTAGAATGCATTTGTTCAAAATCTTTCCTCTCATTCTGGGATCTTGGGTGTCATTTCATATTTCTAATGTTATATAACAAGAATTCAGACCACATACTTGATTTTTCGTTTCTTGCAGCTATTATTGTGAATGATTGATGATCCATCTTAGCACCAAAATGGAATCATAGATATAGTCACCCATCGTTTATCGCAATTTACGCAACTTTGTAGATTCAAATGCTTGATGGATGTTTTTTAGGTATTTCAACTTGTATTCGCTAGTATAGATTATATACCCTACAAATATAATTTCAAAATCTGATATCTGGTTCTTGTTTCTAGGTTGAGAACTTGAGATTATGTACCACACAGCATCTAGGTGAAAGTTTTAACTGTCTGCTTACTAAAACATACCCACCCACATGTCCGGGATTTAAACGTCCGAAATCTATGTTACCTAACGAAATATTATCTCCGTCTATAGATAAGTACTGAAAACAGAAACGTGCATTTAACCATCTTCTCTTATCACTTTCGCCGAGTTATCTAGCTAATGCTTAAACCTAATCATCAAGCAATGCAACTTTCCATGGAACTATCCTGATTTGATAATAAACACATTTTATCTTGGAATAACTATAGGAGATGAAGAACATACTGAAGGCATCACCGTCACGTTCTTGTAAGTGGGAAGCTCAATCATGAAACTAGCAAAACCAAATTGCTACCATAAAAGTATTGGTCCATTAAGGTATGTTGATCACAAAGTTCGGGTGAAGAAATTGCTGCAGAGCCATCATTTGCTGAAATAGCAAAAACAAACTGGCCTTTTCATCCATGAGCACCATGTCAATACGATTTCTCTCTGAGGCTTCAAGTACGTGTGTTAATTGCATACCTTTGGTGGCAAGTGATATTATCAATTAGGCAAAATAACCCGACCGACCTTTTACACTAAATTCTCTGTTCATCTAAATTAAGACACGATGCGTTCAATGTCTTTGCTCCTGGTAATGTCATGGTGATAATTAGCAACAAATGGAATAAATTAAATAGATTACAATTTCATTTTGGGAAAATTGGAAAACTACCTTATTAATGAAAACCAATAAGAAGAATTATGGGTTGTTTGTTAAAACGGAATGATTAAACACCGAATGATTCTATGGTCTAAATAATTCAAATGCTCTGAATGAATCTGTCTCTGAATGTGACAAACTGTTTAATAAAGGTTCTTAATGAACAATCGGAATGATACAAATTACCATTTTAACTTTAATAGTGATGTATTATATTATAAGATATGATTGTTTAACAAGGCAACGTGTAAAAGGAGTATTCGGGTGAATACTTTGTGCTTAATGATTCAAAATGTACTTTAAGATAGAATGATTCAGTAACGTTCTTCTGTTTCATTCAGAGCAGCAATCAAACACGCTGAATGCTGAATGATTTAGTATTCGGCGCTGAATGGTTCCATTAAGCAGCTAATAAACAGCCCCTTTGCATTGTTAAGAACATCTACACAAAGTGTTATCAACTTCATAAGAAATGGTTTAATACATATTGATTATCGGATCTCGAGCCGAGGATGAATGTCGAGAACCCGCACGCTGTACTGGGGAAGCATACTTTAATATGCAAATATAGCAAACCACGGTCAAAAAAACCACAACCGCTGACGGATTTGTATGCTTCTAAGAACACATTAGGGACATTAATGTCACATAAAAAGCTACCTATATACATATCAGCTAAATGTATAGGCTATAGCATATTGACTCGATATGTTGAGGGGTCAAGTCAAAGGGGTAGTTTTTGATATTGGGCCAGAAATTTGTTTGGAAAAACTGATATTTTCATAAAACATTGATATTTTAAATATGATAACTAAATTTAAATTACATCTAAGATCATTTAAATTATCTCAATTATTTAACCCGTTAGAGATAACAGCATACCATACCCTCGATCTATTCATAAGTATATACGCTAAATCATACCACATTTGAATTGTTCAATGTATTTTGGGAAATTGAATTTTATGACAGACATTGATAAGTTTCGTATTTCTGACTCAGGGTGCATAGAGCACGGATGTAGAAGTAATAACATGCATTGCTTTGAAATGCAGGCAATGAAAAGATAAAAGGAAAAGTAGGAGACTACCAGACACAGGTCAAGAAACATACATTGGTCCTGTTCTGGCCACAAAGCTCTGTAAGATATTTATTTTTTTCTTTCTATTCTGCCTATTTGAAGAATGGCTCTACAAATAATAACATACATTGCTTTTAAAAACAGGCAATGAAAAAATTAAAGAAAAAAGGAGACTACCAGATACACATCAACATGGTTCGAAGTCATTCAACCGAATGGTATGTCGAGCATATTAAACACACGGAAGGTAGATTACCTTGGCAAAGACAGACCTTGCCCAACTGTAAGATCAGGATGACATGCTCACCAGCATTTATCAACCCTGTGAATCCAGCAAAGTGTGATGTACAGTAATTTTAAGAGTAATACTTTTGATACTAACTGCAACAAAACTACTTATCTGATACCAGTTTGTCATGACGAGGTTTTAGAACTAAACTGATGGTATTTTGGAAGAGTTGTGGGCCAAAGCGAAAATGACCAGAGTGTGATGCACCAGCCAATAGATGCTTTACTTTGTGAATCTGTAGAGCTTTCCAACTAATTACCAGGTGCTAAGTTTTTAGAGAATCCACCATTGAAAAAACATTATTAGTAACAATGATAATTAAATATGTTTTATCAAAAGTTACAGATACATCTAGAGAATGAGATGTTTACCTATTTGATGACATTATCAAGGAACAAGATGTTTACGATCATGTTTTAATATGTCAATTCAGCCAGGTTGCATGAGTGTGACATAATTAGAACAGTAACTTTGTCCATGATTAAAGTGCCAAATACTAAACAGGGACAAAATAAACACAACTGATTCAATGAGGGTGAAAGAAAGTAAACATGATCTTAAAAGCAAATCATTTTTCAATAAGATATTGTGGCAGGTCTTTTTGCTGACCTAATCATCTCATACAATAATCTTACAAGATGGAGGAAAAATAATTATTATATTAACATTCTACCAGAACATTATAGTGTTTCTTTTTTTTCCTTTCTCTTTATCTATTATTACCTTATTAGCTAATTGGCTTTCAAGCAACTGAAAATAAAATCAGTTATGAATGTAAGAAGTAGGAACCCAAACAAAAAAAAATACCACATTTAGACCCAAAAATGGAAACATAAATCATAAACCTTAGTTGGTGATGATGAACCTCATGACGGAGGCAAAAAAGATATGGTGATGGTCCTTCGGTAGATTAGCTTTCCAACTATTTATGTAATAACCATTCTTGCAATGCTTCTCATATCAATAAACCAATGATATGAGTGCTCTTAATGTTACATAACACAAACATGCGGATGAAAAATAACCTATTATTTTAAAAGCATGTAGGTAAGAGCAAGCATATTGGTTTGTAACCGAAAGTGATTTACCCATTTGGACTTTTTTTAAAATTTCACATTTGAGCTGTTAACCCATCTATGCCATATTTACTGTATAAATGCAAATTAAAACTTTAACCCAACTGAGTTGACCCATTTAGCTTGGAAATTTTTTCCAGCCAATCCGACCCATTTAGGCTGATGAAAGGGATAAAGTACCAAATAATCATCTATACATGCAACCTAAACTACGTTTATAAATTTGGGGATTTATAAAACGTACCTGTAGCTCTATATCTGTATGGGTAAGTCCTGAGAGGATCCAACTGAGTAGCCTTATATAAATCACGGGTAGCATTACCACAATCACAGTAGTCTGGGCCTTTTTCAAAGAAAGACGCACTATTATTTTCAGCCTTCTATGTAAACTTTGTCATCTCATCCTATGCAACTCTTCTCTCCTCTTTAAGAGAATACACGCCTCCCAATCCCTGATGAGTTCTCGTATGCTTTATGTCGAGTGCATTTACATAACAATCTGAATCAAGATCATGCTTCCCACAATCCACGTACATACTACATAGATTTTTTAAAGCCTGCAACAATCCGTAAAATACAAATAGGGAAAAAAATTACCATTTTGTTTCCTTCCTGTATGTTAATGAGAAAGTACGAGTCTATATATATATGGCAATTGCAACTCATTTATCTTTTGAATGGTTGATTTGGGTAGTGGTTTATCTCATATGGGTCAAATAAAAAAGATTTAGCAAAAGACAACGGGTCAAACATGTTGAAGGTCACCCAAAGTACGTTCCATTTATATTCAAAGATTTAGATTATTATTATGACAATAATATTGTTCTAAACCAACTTTGGTGCTGGTATGGAACTCATGTGTTGCTGGAAATTTAAATTCCTTATGAATGCATAGGCACAGAGTAGAAAGGCATCGTCATAATCACGCGAGACGATATATTATTATCATAGCCAACTCTTCCTCCTATGTCAAAGTATCCACCATCCAACATAAGTACATGGTTTTTCATTTTTAGCTTTATATATCTTGTCATAAGAGGAAGCTTCCTGAAGGATATATAAACTAATAGAAGGCTGTTAGATAAATATTAAATATAAAAACCAAAACCCAAAACGACTTACCATACAGATAGCTTTATCAACATCCTCTTTGCTTCAACCAGCTAATGGTCCTCTTAGGAGTTCTGAGGTTTCACTTTGCTTCCACAAATGATATTGCAACGCCGCTATCTGATTGTATGAAGGAGAATCATGCAAATCAATCCAACCTTCCTTGCTTCATCCCAATTTCCTTTTATCTCAAAAGAAAGAATTAGTCTAGTAGCACTGAAATGACATCTAAATATTAATCAAATAGTTAATCGCTTGCTCATCTGTAAAGAGCACCAATCAACTTCTCATACCTAACTTACCCTTTGAAGCCATTAAAATGAGCAAAAGATGATAAAGGTTAATTTCGTTTTACCAGTTCTGGATAAAATAGACGAATTATTCACATTTTGGATGAATAAATTGTATTTCAATATGATTGTAACACAAAAATTATTTCTAACAAAGCCCAAGAAGATTGGGTAAAATAGATGAAAACAATTATTAATCACATTTTAGATTAGATCGTCTCCATCCATTGAAGTTCAATGATCATTTACCAATTTTGTCTTTTCCATCTTTGACCAACCACATTCAAGAAAACTGCAAAATTTTCTTTTCTAAGCTGATCTCCATCTGATTAAGAAAACTTAAATTAAATACATGGAAAGAGAAGTAGAATATACTTCTCTAAAGTTACTCATAAGGAAAAACACCAGGACCACACCTATTTCTGAAGCTTTGTTCCTTTTCTTTACTTTTCAATTCTTTGAATTCACTGATTTTGATACACAAAATCAATCCACTTCATTTCATCACCAACCTAATGAATAAAAGATTATTACACTTCAATATATTTCATAATTCTAATACTAATGAAAACACACATGAGAAAATAGACAAAACCAATTTATTAAACTGCATTTCATCAAGATCCGACTTAAAAACTCAATCAAAAAACTTACCTAAAAGGTTCATTTTCATTAGCTTTCATTGAAGCATTTCATTAAGCATTTGGCAGGGAAGAAAAGGAAAGCTGTGGATAGGTCAAAAGAAAAACAATCATGTTGTAATGGCGGATAATTGTGTTCAGATAGAAAAAGCAACTCTTACCTTGATCTTACCAGAAACCATGACAACTCCGTCGTCTAATCACATAGCATCAATACCCTTATTGAATGCCTGTCATCAAGACCCAGCTTAGTACTCTCCCAAACCAAAAACCTCATACCGCTTAACTGAATTCGACAGAATCAGGAGGTTTTGGAAGACAATTCATTGGAGTGTTTTATCTGTGGACTATTTCTACAAACAAAAGCGGGCCAAAGGAACCCTAGCGAGGTAATGAAGAGTCTCCCTTCACGTGAACAGGTGGAGGCAAGTACAAAACGGCGACCCAGGAAAGGCAAACTAAACGACGACACAAGCTGGAAGCCACCTATGCCACGTGGACAACCTCAAAAGGCTAGAAAAGAAGCTTTCTTATTACGTTATTAGTATATAATATAATAGATTGATATGTTCATCTTAAAGATACATATTCAATAACAAAAACATATACCATAACATTAACAATCCACTTTACCAAAGTAGCTCATAAACATACCAAACAAACATATTACATCATTTAACGAAATCTAACCTTTTTGCACTTGCATAAACCCTAAACACATACAACCCATAATCAGAATGTGCCTTATTTGGCACCAGATTTTGCTATGGCATTCAAGACAACCTGTGCTTGCTCTTTCAATAGATCCACCTTCTTCAAGAAATGCTCAAGTTCCTGCACCTTAAGATTCTTCCACTTCTCCTCCATCTCAACCTTTTCTGGCCCCAATAAAGACTCTAATATCTTATTCATAACCTCCTCGTCTGTAATTGGCAAACCTATTGAACCAAGATGGTCAAACCCATGGAAGGACCGCAACGGCTGCACCATTTTCGGCTCGACCTCATTTGCTGTCACCTCAATCCCCACATTCCCATTGCCCGAACCCACCGCTTTATGACTCTTGTTAGTCTTTGGTGTCACATTGACTTTAACCTTGACTTTCTTGGAACTAGAACTCATAGCTACATTTTTAATACCATTACTACCCCATAGATCTTTTGATAACTCATACATTTTCTTTTCGTGGGGATTTGAAAAGGACCTAACTTTCCCTTTGTTCTCAACTTTAGCTACATTGTTTACAAACTTCTTCTTTAGCCTTCTAGCCTTAGTCGCCACTTGCCTGTTATTAACATCAACATGAAGTGTTTTCTTCACAAACTCGTGAAAATCATTAACATCTGCAAGAGGGTCTTTACCCTTTTCCCCAAGATAATTGATCATACCTTGAATTAGTTCAATTTCGTTATCTTCACTCCACAGCCTCTGGAAAAGCTGTTTCTTTTCTCCACCATTATCAGCGTCAGGTGCTGCCATCGCCACCACCGTCTTATTCTTAGCTCTCTTCACATCCCCACCTTCAACCTCCACCGCAGGTCGTTTTCCGGTGGATTGCTTAAGAGGAGGGGGTGAGTAGCGTGAAGTAGGATTCTTGGATCTCGGTTTTTTCGACTGGTCATCGTCCATGGGCTTTGTGGCTAGGGGTTTGATGCTCGGATCGGGTACTTGAGGCTTCTCGGGAGTCTTGTCGGCGTCAGATTCAGACTCCGAGTCCGATTCATCAGAAGATGAATTAAGAGTGAGCTGGGTTTTCTTGGAGGACGGTGGAGGTGTTGATGTCTTGCCGGAATCCGAACCTTCCGATGAGACTTCTTCTTCTTCTCCAGAAGATGAATTGGTGGGTTCGTTCTCCGATCCGGCCATTGACGATGAGAGAGAGAGAGAGAGAGAGAGAGAGCTGGATTTGTTGGGAGAATTAGAAATCTAGGGTTTCTGTATTGGAGTGATCGGTGGGGTGCTCGGTAAATGGATGAGGATGTGTCAAAAGGTAAACAAAACTACGAGAGATTGACCGATACGAGTCTCGGGGTACTCGGTAGCGTCTTGTTAATTGCACCCCTTGTACGCTGAAAAGAAAAAAGAAAAAAAAATTCCCCGACTTTAAACTCGTGACCATGTTGATAAGGCTAGAATACAAGTTCTTTGGTTTCTTATTTTATTTAAAAACTAGGGTTTAGTTTATAAATATTATCTAACTTGTCATCTTTTGTTATTGTATGTATCAGACTTTTAAAATTACCATTTAATGTAATAAACCTACCAAATTTACCATTTTATGTATCTAACCTAGTACAGCAGGTAAAATGATGACTTGGCACAAGTTTAATTGACGTGGCAGTGACTTAGCGATGACATGGTAGCTGATGTGTTTTTTCTTCTTTAAAAATAATTCTAATAATAATAATAATAAGTAATAATAATAAATATATAATAATATAAAAGAATAAATACTTTCCAGATCTATGTTTCCTTTTCAAGCTTTTCATCTTCATCCTTGAGTTCTTCATCCTCGAGTTCTTCATCTTCATCGAGCTGATGTGTTTTTCATCCATAGGTTCTTCATCTTCATCGATCTGAGTTGGGAATCTTCATGGTTCTTGAGAGTATCGATGGTTGTATGTTTTGATTTTCATCTACATCGAGGTCTTCATCAAGAGTATTGATCTTCATCTCGATTTGGCTTTTGATCTTCATGGTTCTTGAGGGTTCTATTCGAAAGGGTTCATGGTTCATCGATGCGGTTGTAAGTCTTGAAGGTTTTGTTCTTGAGATTTGGATACATTAAATGGTAAGTTTGAAAGTATGATACATACAATAGCAAAATGTGACAAGTTGGATACATATTTAAGAACTAAACCCTTTCTTTTTCTTATTTTTTTTATTTTCAACAATTGCAATCCCATTATATATTTATACTGTCATGAGTAGATTTATAAGAGAAAATCAACATTAATAAGTGAATATGGTTTTGTAGTGAACTTGGTTTTTTTGTTTTGCTATTTATGCTTGTTCATTATGGAACATAAGGTTCGATTTTTATGTTTATATTTGTATTTGTTTCTCCGATATAGCAACTTTCAAATCTTTATTCGATTATCTTAGTGTGGTTCATTCTAAACTTTTTTTGGGTTTTCTCTTTTTCAAGAATATAAAGTTTATTTTTTATGTTCATCATTGAACAAATGTTCTTTTTCATAAAATATAGGTTTGTTTGAGTTTTTATGGTATTCTTTGTTTATTGATGATGGTTTTGTTTATTAGTGAATAGATTTGTTGTGTGTGTATTTAGATTGTTTAGATAATTATTTATTTGTAAACTCAGTTTTTAAGTTCTTTTTGTTTATTTTTTAGGTTGTTCGTTGTTGAACAAAAATATAAATTCATGGTTGAACACAAATATTAATTGTAATTTCAGAATAAAAGATTAAAAATCCTACCAAAAAATTATGATTCATTAATGAATAATTGAATATATGAATAAATTTATGAAAAAAAGAGTTAATTTGGAAAATAAGAAAAACAAAAACAAGAAACAAAATCTTGAAAAATATTTAATTAGAGAGAGGAGAGAGAAGATATTATTGTTTACTAATTTACCCTTTTGAATTAAATAAAAGTATTAATTATGATTAATGTGAACCACAAGATCAAAAATCAATCAATGGCTGAAACAGCTTCTCGCACTTTTCGCAAATAAAACACTTTTCGCATGAACCCTCCCCTATATATATATATAGGGTTCAAACGAGAACTATTTTTCGTACGAGAACTGCGAGAACAAATGTTGGCCGTTCATTTTGGATAATGGAATTCATGGATGAAGAAGAGCGTGGGAGGATTGAGTGTGACATGGTGCATGTAAGGAATTCATGTGTGGCAATCCAATTGAAGGAGGGGGCATTGGACGGCTAAGATTGGTTCTCGCGGTTCTCGTACCA
>JAUEJL010002310.1:0-10408 GCA_032274825.1 Drosophyllum lusitanicum | reverse complement strand
AAGTCCACGCTTTTAAATGTGTAAATTTAGTAATAAATAGATGATTAAGAAGTTCACGCTTAAAAGCGTGGACTTTTTTAACTTTAGAATTATTTTCAATTTTTTCACGCTTAGAAGTGTGAAAATTTAGATAATTTGTCCACACTAATAAATGTGATTTTTTACTCTAGTTTTCACACTTTCAAATGTAAAGATTTGGTAAAAATTAGTAACACCCAATTTTTCCACGCTTGATCGTAATTCTTCACGGTTTTAAGTGTATTAATATTGATAAAAAAGTGTGAATAATCGACATCTTTTTTATAGTGTATATATTTATTGTGAGTTCATTAATTAATTTTCATATTATATTTAGGGCAATTGATATATGCCTTTTTAAGTTATTTGTTGTCACAAGCATATACCTTTTTAATGAGGAAATTCTGAAATTACAAAATTACTCTTTATTAAAAAGGTACGTGAGTGTAACAACACTTAACTTAAGCGATACGACAGAACATATCATTTTCTCTTATATTTAATGGTAGTGTTGTTGACATATATATACGCAGGGTTGTGACGGTTCGGTGCTATTGGATGGATCAGCAAGTGGGCCAGTTGATAGCGAGAAAACCGCTCCACCAAACCTAAGTTTGAGGGGTTTTGATGTCATTGAGGATCTTCGTCGTAGGGTTCACAAACAATGTGGTGCGGGTAGCGTTTCTTGTTCTGATATCACTGCCATAGTTGCCCGTGATGCTATTGTCTTGGTATACTATCTATATACTCCACTCCATATTTGCATGCCTAACTACACCTCATTTCCTCTTTTATGTGTGTGTATATATATACACGTATTTGGATTCCAGTCATCCAATTACTATATTCAAGTCAGTTTACAAGTTTAGACCAATTGTTTATATAAACTAATCTACTTTTTGTATATTATGTTGTATAATAGACGGGTGGACCAAAATACAACGTTCCTCTTGGTCGGAGAGATGGATTCACATTTGCCACGGTAAACGCGACACTTGCCAATCTTCCATCACCGTTTGTCCCGACTGAGACGTTACTAACAACCCTTGCTACCAAAAACTTTGACGCCACTGATGCTGTGGCCCTATCTGGGGCCCACACCATTGGTGTCGCCCATTGCCCATCTTTTACAAGACGTTTGTACCCTACACAAGATACAACCATGGACAAAACCTTTGCTGGTACCCTCAAAGGCGTGTGCCCGGATGCGAACACCAATGCCACCACCTTCTTGGACATTCGGTCTCCAAACTTGTTTGATAATAAGTATTTTGTTGATCTTATGAACAAACAAGGTGTTTTGACATCAGATCAAGATTTGTACACTGACAAAAGGACCCGAGGCATTGTCACAAGCTTTGCAGTTAATCAAACGTTGTTTTTTGAGAAATTTGTTAACATTATGATTAAGATGGGGCAAATGGACGTGTTGACTGGCACACAAGGCGAGATCCGCAACAAATGCTCAGTTAGAAACTCAAATGACTTGCTTATATCGACTGTTGTCGAGGGTGAAGACAGAGAAAATTTCAAGAGCTTCTAAGGCTTTAAAAAACGCTTTGTGATTTTCATGAAGTTAGGATGTTGTCGTTTCTTGCTTTATGATGTGTGTGCCTTTTGCTTTATGGTTTTGTGCAATCATGGTGTATTTCAAAACACACACGTAGATGATACACCCTTAGGATTAGGATGCAATCGTTCCCTGTTTTATGATGTATGTTTATTTGTCACTAATTACATGTTATAAACTTCAATATTGTATAATCTGTTGATTAGATAAAGTAATGTAAAGAACAAAAATGACTTTCAAGTTTCAACTAAAAAACCATATATTTTTTAACGGCATCGCATACACATTCTAATCTTGCTTCTAAATCTATACCTTATATTCCACTATGGGACTTAAAATCACAATCATGAATATCACTTAAAACACCTTATACTGCTAGGCTATAAGCCCTTTAACAAACCATATACGTGTCAATAGTAACTTTGAGTGAGGGGGAGGGTTGGCCTTCAACCCATGATTCCATGAATATATATTTTTTTGTACAAATCTTTTTTATTTTCATAAGCAAGGAGTATCTTAAACATGTCGATTAGGAAACTAACCATAAAATGTACGTTATTTACTGACCAAAGAAAGCGTCACTAAAGCTTTAGATTCCGTCAGTAAAGCGTTTTTGTTTTCTCCCACGAAACAAAATGTGTCGGTACCTACCGAAGCCAGCGTGATGCCTAAAAGTCTATTCTCACACGATATTTCCATCAGCAATGTGCAAAATAGTGACAGAAGAAAAAGCGTCTGTAAAATGTTTACAGTATCAATATGCCCAGCCCTTTGCCTACACAATTTTCCGTCGCGAAAAGTGTTTTGGAATTTTACAGTACGTACATTCTTGAATACCATTATTATTTGTTAAAAATACAATCAAACAATAGTAAACATATTAGAAGAAGACAATCAGATAAACATATGCAAATGAATTTATGCCCTAACAAACAGACCCAAGATTATATAATTTAGTAGAATTGGTTTTAGTAAACTTGTTGAAACATATAAGCGCAGTCACTTATATATGTATATATAAGTAGTATTGTTTATTTAGATAAGTTATTACGATGATAAGTAATCAGTGACAATTAAGAGAAATTACACCCAACTGTTTGTTGGTTAACTGTCGCATAGAACTCTATACATATGCATTGTAATCTGTTTGAAAAGTAAGTGGAATGGGATACATAATAAAATATTGTGGTTGTATTAAACTACTTGTTTCTCTTCATTCTTCATCGTTACACAAGTTTCTTTGATTGTTCTTGGGTTTACAACAAACAAAGTGGTATGAGAGTCATGCTCTGTTCCATGTGATTCTGCTGCAACAGGAGAAGAAAACAAGATCGAAGAACAAAAAAAAGGAACACTATGTTTTAATCAAGAAGAAAAACATATTGATGTCGATTTCGCTTCAAGAAGAAAAGAAAACAGAAAGATTATTGGGTGTGTATTACATCAGAAAAAGCAGAACAAAATTGAAGGAAAGAAGAAAGCATTAAGTCAACAAAGTGGGAGAAAACGCAGGAAGGCTTATGGCTTCTAACAGCAACAATTTTCAAGTGCAACTTCCGAAGTTAAATGGAAGGAACTATCACCTTTGGAGTATTCAGATGCAAGTGTTTTTGAGTCTCAAGACCCGTGGAGCATAGTTCAAGATGGATTACAAGAACCCGTAAATCCCACCGCGTTAACGGATCAACAAACAAAACTGTTAAAGGAAAACAAGAAGAAGGATCGAAAAGCATTATATATGATTTTTCAGGCAGTAGACGAACCTATATTTGAGAGGATCTCGGATTCACATACTTCCAAGGAGAAATGGGACATTCTCTATAAAACTTACTGAGGAGAAGATAGAGCAAATTAAGATTGTGCGTCTACAAACTTTACGATGTGAATTCGATATGAGGGAAACCGAAAAAATTGAAGAATTTTAAAATCGGGTGATTGTGTTGATTAATCAAATAAGGATTAATGGAGAAGGGATTGAAGATAAAAGAATTGTGAAAAGATTTTGAGGAGTTTGACTCGAAAATTCAAGTATGTTGTTGTTGCCATTGAAGAGTCTAAAGATCTCTCAATGATGTCCTTAGAAAGTTTGTTGGGCATCCTACAATCCCATGAACTTCAAATGAGAAACTTTGATGATCGATAGTCCTATGGAACAAGCATTTCACTCTCGGGTTCCATCGAAAGAGGATTCTAATGACAACGGTAAAAATTCCTCTAAAGAAAGATTGCAACCAAGGCCCTTATGCAAGATTCAATGCTACTATTGTCACAAATTTAGGCACACGTTGAAGTATTGCAAGAAAAGGCAAGAAGATGAAAGTGATGATACAAAGTTTATGAATGTGAACGAGCCTATGGAGACCGAAACAGTGTTTATGACTTTTGAGATTTATGAACTTGTGAAGAATGATATGTGGAAAGAATTGACTGCAAATGATGACTTAATTGTGGCTGTTGACAAAGCAATTGTTGTAGATTGGATTGACATGGGAGATTGATTGATTAATTGGAGGCTTCAAAACTTTTGAGTACATGATTTCGAACAGATTATCATAAGAAACAATGGGATGAGATCTTTGGTTAATAATAAATCCTTTACAAGAATCTTTAAGGTTTGCAAGATCATTTGATTAATTCTTGGTCGCAACTGCTTAGCAAGAATTGTTAAGTAACGTGCTTTTGTTCGTTTTCTTTTATTTCCTGTTGGGCCTCGTAGTGTGCAGGTTTAGTAAATTCATGAAAAGTTCCATCTTATGTGGTGTTTAGTTTTAATCTTTTACTAGCATCGTACCCGCGCAATGTTACGGTAGTAAATAGTTTATGTTTTACAACATTTCACTTTCAAGAATGTAATGATATGTTATTCGTGTGATTCAATGTCACGAAAAAGATATAAAATATTTATTTATATGTTGTTTTATATGCTCGGAGTATCATTCTTTAATATGGGTTTTGTTGGATAATTTATTTATTTATTTTGCCTTTTAAAATAATATAAAATATTAAATGAGATTTTGTTTCATGAACTTATTTAATTTGTTTTTTCAAAGATGAAACCCGTCTTCCATTTTGGCGCAATGCCATACATTTCTATGAACTAATACACTAGCGCCACGCGTCCCCTCGTTATCTCCTACAGATAAGATCCCATGGTCTTCTTGTTCACATATTTTTTAGTGCCATTCTCTACCGTCGATCTCTACCATCTCCACATCTCAACCGTCTCTATCTACCCAAAACCCCTCCTCACATACGATTTTATCAGAAACAAACCCCCAAATCCTCCCTCCTCTCTCACAGCCGGAAGAAATGGCAGCAACCACCGCAGCCGCCGCTCTCCAACAAGCTCCGATCACACTCCAAACCTGCACTCCCTCCTCATTTCGTGCCAATTCCATCAAGCCAGTAAAATTCTCGTTTTCCGGCGGACTAAGACTCCAGAAGCTATCCATCAAACTCACCGGTAAACCACGACGCAGTGGCGGTGGTGCTTCAGGTGCTAGAATGGCCGATTCCGCAGCCGGAAGTTACGCCGCCGCGCTGGCGGAGGTAGCGGTCGCAAACGGAACACTGGAGGCAACAGTCAAGGACATCGACTCCATCGATCAACTCTTCTCTGAGAAAACCTTCTTGGATTACTTCACCAGCCCTATCGTCAGCCTCGAGGAGAAACGAGCGTTGCTCGATGATATAACATCCTCCGGTAAGCTTCAAATCCACGTCTGCAACTTTCTAAACATCTTGGTGGAGAGCAAACGGATCGATTTGATTAAGGAGATTGTGAAGGAGTTCGAGCTGGTGTACAACAAGCTAACAGACACAGAGATCGCCGTCGTTTCGTCGGTGGTGAAGCTGGAAGAACAGCATCTGGCGCAGATTGCGAAACAGGTGCAGAAACTCACAGGATCTAAGAACGTGAGGGTGAAGACGGTGATTGATGAATCATTGGTGGCCGGATTCACGATCAGGTATGGGAATTCTGGTTCGAAATTGATTGATATGAGTGTGAAGAAACAATTGGAAGAAATTGCGGCACAACTTGAGATCGGAGATGTTTCGTTTGCTGTATGATTGATTGGATTTTGATTCCATGAATCTTGGTATGATAATTTTACTTATGAATACAGATTTTGGGAGAATTGTAATTATGTTATTTCATGAGACAATTGAATTACAATGATTCTTGTATAATATTCCATCATTGCTTGGATAATGCTAATCGATATTAGAAATAATAAACAAATATTATCTCAATAGTAGCATATGAAGATAATATGTTTTAAACTCGATTTCCATCTTCAGGTATTCCTTTTCAAGCTCTGTTTTAAACTTTGATTATTCCTCACTTCAAGATAATCTTTTGATCATTACCATCTTCCGCGAATCACTCAAGAGAACGTTTGAACATTCTATGGGTATGTTCGGTATGCAGCGTTTTGAAGCTTAACGAAGCCGGTAGCCTTTTGTTTTGATAGAAAAAACTACAAGTCATGTTTGGATTAAAAAACTAAAAGTTTTTCTTAAACAAAAAACTTCTTGAAGTAGCTTTTAAAACTAGCTGGAAGCTTTTTATATACCAAATTACCTAAATACCCTCCTTAATTGTTTTATAATTCCTCTTATTTTTATAATTTGTCGATTAAGCTTGTGTTCCTTCAAATACTCGCTGAATTCCTTGGCAAGGTACTCACCACCATTATCCGAACGGATGGTTTTATAGTGTGTTCTGTTTCCTTTTCTGCCTCAACTCTAAACTCTTTTAACCTTTCGAAAGTTCCTGATTTCTCTTTCATAGGTAGACCCACATGAACTATGAGAAATCCTATATGAAGGTTACCATATATTTCATTCTGCTTCCCGATGATTGCTTAACGGGCCCAAACACATCTAAGTGTAGCAACTTCAATGAATCAATGGCACCTTGGCTTTGTAAACCGACTTCTCATGCTGTGGCAGATGAGCTTTTCCAAATTCACACCCAGCTCACACTAGAACCATGCACACTTCAAGTTGTGCTAGTCCATTGACGAACTTCTTCTTCATCATAATGTCTAGCTTATCATAGCTAGCATGACTTAACCTCATATGCCACAGGACTATGTTTTGATTTCTCTTCGTTCTCTCCATATAAGTTGTCTCGGCAGAAATTAAATAGATCGAATCTGAATGACTTCCTTGCCCAATGCGGGTTGATGAGGTTTCAGACTTGGAGTACACCTTCAAATTTGCAGGGCCAAACAACACATGATGATACGGACAGAAGGTTTTTCTTCATTTCGTGCACATGATAAACATTTTCAAGAGCCGATTAGCGTTTGTTGCATCTGGACAGAATTTAGCCACATTGACATGAGCGATTTGGAGTTTAGAGTTATCAGCAATTACAACAACTTAATTGTCCTAATATTGATTTTATACGATTTTTGTAAAACAACATATGTGATCTTCCAGGATTTCAAGTAACACCATTTTTCAACCCATTCAAAATGGTGAATTTCACTGTGCAAACATTTTTTCTAAGTCCTTAACCAGTTTCTTACATCAAACTTCAACATTATTATCAAAATCCTATTTCCATCCAGTTAATCAAAACTCTAGATGGACATTCAACCTTCTTGATTCTAAGAATGTGTTGTTGAATCTTCTAACACTTGGATTTCCAAATTTTACTCATAAACACAATGCATAATGGTTTCTTATCATCAATCAAACTTGACTAACAATTTACCAACCACTTTAAGTCATAAAAACATCAATTAAGACCTTTCATTCATAAAAGACTAAACTAGGGTTTATACCCAAATCAAGAAAACATAAACTTGTGATAATCAACATACCTTAACCTTATTTAATCTTCACAACCTACTGAATGCCAATGGGGAATTGCAAGATTTGAGTTTCCATCACTTTTGTCTCCTCCAGTTGGATCGATTTGATGTTGCCATTGCACCCCCACTCACAATTATGCTACATACAAACACAACACACAAACAGTCAGTCCTCAATTTCTTGTTTTCCTTTGATTTCTCCCTCTGCCCCCCATCGAAAATTTGCTTGTTTCTTTGGCCTAAAATCATACGAGACACACACACACCACACACTTCTCCCTGCTTCTTGACGTCTCTCTCTCGGCTCCCTCAATCTTTCTCTCGCACCCAATTTAGTGGGTGAATATTGGGATTAAAATCCATCGAAAACAGAGGGTAAACCAGTTTACCCTTGTATGTGTCGGGGATCGGGTAATTCTTCTAGTCTAGTCTAATCTAATATCTAATATAATAATAAAAATAAATAAAATACTACTTTTAATAAAATTTATTATATAATCTTAGGATAAAAAATTTAATTATTTCAATTTAACCGTATATTTTAATAAAATTAAAATTTGGTTTTAGCTTTTTTAGTAAAAATTGATTTTTTTTATTTTAATTTAAATCCAAATTATTTGAGATAATTTCAAATATACTCTTCCTAAACCTAAAATATCGTATTTACTTATCTTAATTTAAAAATATCATATTTACCCTTTATAATATTTTAAAATATTATATTTAATCAAAATTTGAGTTTATCATTCTAAAAAATTATATAATCAATTTAATTTCTTTTTTAATTAAAACAAATAAATTGTTTAATCTTATCCTCCTAATTGTTACAATAATGATTAATGACTTGTACAAAAAATATAATAATGTCTCTTAGTATCATGATTTCACGTTTCTATACGTTTGGACTCCCCCTCTAGTCGACATTTCCACCATGCTCTGAGTGTTGACGCCATTTGTCGTTATTTTCTAAATTCCATTTCATTCGCATTTTGTCATTATTTAATATCTTTTTATAAATGTTTAATAATTATTATTTTTCAAACCAGCTCTTATATCACACGGACGTTTAATCTAGTTTAATTATATATTGGTATCTCACTTACTCACAAGTCACACCCATAACCAACTTATAATTTGATTGTCGCAATCTGTAGGGTTTAGGTTTAATAAATTAAACTTACCAATTCTATACAAATAACACGTCTAATGCACATGTTGACTTAAGGTCGGCTTTTGTTCATTCTTGCACTTCTATCACATATCTTTTTGCATAAAAGTACGCAATTTTAATGGAAGTATTTTAATATTTATAGAACTATTTTTTTTAAATTTGTGGTCTTACAAATCCAATTCTGTAATTTATCTACATATCAACTTCACCTTATGGAAAACTAAGGGATAGTCATCTCACATTGAGACAAGGATAGCAACTCATTTTGGAGAAGTTGGAGTTTTTATGTCATTCCTTTTCGAGAACTACACATGCAAGATGTCCCAGGCCTCCTTTGGAGTTAACCCATCTTGAATGTGTTCCAAAACATCTTCCTCTACTGTTGTCTTCAAGATGAACATCGCTTTTCCAGCCTTATTTTTCCACTTACAAAGGGTCCACATGTTATCCTCCCTTTCCGGTTATCTTGTCTCATTACCATTCACAACTTCCCATAATTCTTGCCTTTGCATATACGACATGATGCAGGCTCCCCACGAGTTGTAATTTTGGTCGTTGCGTTTCTTGACACCGTTAATGACTTAGAGTTCGGCCATGAGGATGGCTCATTGTTATATGGATGAATTTGAAACACAAAACAAGTAGATGAAATTGGTAAACACGCGCTAACACTCTAAAGTGCTTTTCATATTTACTAAAGAAGAAGCAAAACCATACTGCCATAAGATGGCTACGTAAACACACATTGAAAGCAAATAACTACATTGTTATCACCCAAATGATATGTGAAGTCAAAATTCAATTAGTTAGGTTGTTAGAAATCAGTTAGCATATTGACTATAAAAGCAAGTCTTTACTTGTAATAACCAGTCTTGAAATAGTTAATTATTTATTCTCTTAACTCTCTATTCACCATTTATGTAACTCAATGTTCATCAATGGCAACTTTGGCTTTCTATCTTCAATTTCTATTCAATTCTTAGAAACTCTGGATTAATTGCTTCTAATTCTTTGGTTACACTTAATCCTAACAATCGGTATCAGGGCCACTTTCTTGGCCCTATATTTGATTCCAATTTTCTGTAATTGAGCACAACAATGGTGATAACTACTCGAAGCATAGTTCTTGATGAAGATTTGAAGAAATTGATCACTAAAACAATTAAATCCACTATCAAGACATCAATAGAAGAGTTCAACAAGTCCTTGATGTAGATTTCAAGTTCCATCAATGGTGTTCATGTTAGCCGAGAGTTCTTGATGGTTGAAATAAGAAAATTAAATGGAGAAATCCAAGGTAATGATCACACTCATCAAATTTCGAATTACAATGCTAAAGATTCAAGAAGGCATGGTTCAAGAATTTTATAAAACATTTAGTTCTTTGTGTGAAAGAATAGGATTAAATGAACTATATGTCATTAATCACTTCATTTCAAAGTTGCAACCGGAAATTATGAAGGTGGTTAACATGTTCAAACCCAAAACACTTTGGGATACTTATTGTTTGGCTAGATCGGAAGAGTTAACCAACAATGATAGAAAGAGGTGTGTTAATCTGTAACGCCCCAATTTAATAAAACTACCATTTTCAGTAAAACCATATCTGAATACGCACCACTAAAAGTTTTTCATAAAAGCGGAAGCGTAAATATTCGGAAAATCTGATGTATCAAAAGATACTCACATATGTACTCTCACAAGTTTAAAACCAAAACTTGTCATTTACAAACCGGGCGTTAACTGTTTCTAAAACGTTTATCAAAATGTAGTCAAACCGAAGCTTTGCCCTTGTCTCTGCTAAAACCTGCAAAACATTTT
>JAUEJL010002299.1:0-10408 GCA_032274825.1 Drosophyllum lusitanicum | reverse complement strand
TGAAAATTAAAAATTAAGTTGACTATAATACCCTTTCTTATTAAAAAAAATATAAAAAATATGATTTATATAAGCCAATAGATCAAAATCTAATCAAAGGTCAAAAAACTTCTTGCAAAAATTAAGCTTCTCGTATGAACCCTCCCCTATACATACATACATACATACATAATTATAAAAAAACACACATAAATATTTGTTAAACCAACAGATGTATACAATCAATTTTACAAACACAAACTGTAC
Source organism: Drosophyllum lusitanicum (assembly GCA_032274825.1). NCBI lineage: Eukaryota > Viridiplantae > Streptophyta > Magnoliopsida > Caryophyllales > Drosophyllaceae > Drosophyllum > Drosophyllum lusitanicum. Next base: position 10,162 of record JAUEJL010002299.1, on the reverse strand, counting down.
AAGACTTCGATAAAAATAGAACAAATCGATGATGATGATCAACATGCAAATTTGTGGTTAAACATTCAAATATGTGGTTAAAAATAGAACAAATTGATGATGATGATGATGATGATAAATATGTGGTTAAAAATAGAACAAATCGATGATGATGATGATGATCACACAAATATGTGGTTAAACATTCAAAAATGAAAAAAATATGCCAACACTTGACAATGAAAAACATCTACTTAATCTAGGTACACTCGATGATGATCGATGAATACAAATTGATGAACATGGAAATGAAGATGAAAAAATCTAACACAAATGAAAGGGGAGAGAGAGAACAAAGATATGTGTTTGGACAAAGAAATCTTCATCGATACTCATCTTTTATCGACTCTACCTTCATCTTTGGCTAGAGCGAGAGGTTAGACAGAGACAATACCATTGTAATTTTTGGGTAAAAAGAGAGACGAACACCCCCTAATAATTAGTTTAGCAGTGAACAAATAAATGGTTATTGTTTTTTAGCTGTTCATCAGTGAACTTTTGGAGAAAAACGGTGTTTGGTTGATTAGTGAACTTCTGAAAAAAACATCTTCGTAGGTTTTTCAAATTATTTGTTAGTGAATTTGGTGATTATTAAATTATTTATTAGTGAATTTTTGTGTAAAAATTACTAGAAAATTTATAACCATCAATTATTTTGTTTTTTTATTGAAATTTATGAGAGAAAAAAAGGAAAGAAATAGATTGGAAAGAGAAAAATATTACTTTACCATTATACCCTTTTGAATAAAAAAATAATGATTAATCTACTCCAATAGATCAAAGGTTACGAATACTTCTTGCAAAAAAAGAGCTTCTTCCATGAATAGTTGTAGTCCATATGATATTGTAATTCTTTTCTGTATATTTCAGTAATCCATCCTGTATGTAACGAACTAGTATTCTAAACTTATATCACCCTTTAACAGTACGTACGTACGTGCTATATTAATTTACGGTGTATGCATTTCTGTATAATTTAGGATCATGATGAATACAAATTTATTGTTTAATTAAGATGGTGGTATATCGAGGGGTGCTCCAGGGATAGGCTCTAGTGTCTTCACATCTGGTAGTTCCTTTGACAAAAGCTCCTGCGCGCAGCAAGACATTAAGATATGCATCAAACCGATACGGTTTTTGAACTGGCCTGTGACATCAATCTCTCGGGTTGGGTTGGGCTAACCCAAAAAGATGTTTGTCTAAATTCACTGATTCATTAGTTTAAGTTACAGAATTCAAGAACCATTTACCTTGAATGATTCTATGGTTCCATCCGACTTCACTAGACTTGCAAGAACGCCTTTGTTATCAAGATCTCCATTTTTCATTGGCACCACAAATCTGTAGGGAAAAAAACACAAGGATCGATGATTAATGACATAATGTTATATATCAATTTCCACATAATTATAAAATTATCAGCCTCTTTTTTTATATTTACTTGGATTTTAGTAACTTTGCAAGCTGAACAGCGTCTTCTTGTCCCGATACCAATGTAAAACTTGGCAAAAGCTGCTTGATAACAGGTGTAATTACGATATCCGCCTCTTCTTTTCCAATAATATTTTTGTCATAGACACAATGTGGTTCATAGTAAAGACTCAGCTGTCCTTGAGGAGAGGTGACAATATAACTACATCAAATAATAAACATATATATTGAGCTTAAAATAAGTAAAATTTCTCATATTTTCAGTTCATATATCTAATTAAAGAGACAGACTAAAATAATATATACGTGCCCGTTTTCGGGTCGTTGCCAAGGCGGACCAAGAACTGGCCCGGTGGTTGCCCGTACTTTGACATGGGAGCCATTGCTTGTTTGAATTTCTGAGTTTTGGCCGGGTTCTAAATATATAACCTGAAACATGGACACATGTACTGTTAGCTTAATTAAATTTAATTGACCATATAATTAATTTGCTAGTAACTAATGACCATTAATATTTAAGTGTAGCTAGCTAGCATTAATTGAACTTACACTTGTGAATAGAGGATCCAAGAGTGGTTTTGCATTTGGAGTTGCAATTACTTGAAGATTTGGTAATTTTTGTGAAAGTGGCTTTAATGTCTTCAAATGGCAATGATCATCAAGGCTTTGTGTAATCAATAAGCAATCAACTTCAGGAAGATCAGTAAGCTGCAATAGAATATATAGTTGGTTTTTAATTAAGCTTTTATCCTTCAAATGCTTTTGGTGTCTCAAAGTCAATATAGCAAATGTAGGTAGGTACCTACCTGAAAATTCTTCAAATACTTCTTGCCAGCATCATAAAGCAAAGGTAATCCAAAATCCAAGTTACCCACCAGTACTGGATCAACCAGTATCTTTACTCCACCAACCTCCCATAACCAACTGTTGCCCTAGTTAAATCAAAAGGCCCAATAATCTGATGGTTAAACTTAAATTAAGACCACAAAGCTAGCTAGCTAGCACAAAACACACATAATTAAACTTGATAATAAGACAATTAAGAAACTTGCTTAATTAAGCAGCTAGCCAATTGATTAATTAACACTAACTAAGAAGTTAAATACAGTGATTTTATTTAAAGAAAATAAAAATAAAAATACGGACGGACGGACCGACCTCCAAGTAAGTAAGCTTGAATGAATCAGTGGCGGAAGAAGTCGATTGATCAGCCAATGTGTCTTCAGAAACCAAAGCAGAAACAACCACCCTAGAAATCCACAAAATTAGATCGACGAACCTAGCCTAGAGTTGGTAACGAAATTAATTGAGGTAGTTATATACGTACCTTTGGTTGAAAAGCTTCTTGGATGTGATCCCCAACGAGGGAAGTTTTGGAGAAGAGAGGAAATGGGCGTTGTTGGAATTAATGAATGGAGTGATCAATTGTTGTGGTGAGGGGGCTGTACATGTGTTGCTGCTTAATCTGAATCTTGTTAATCTGTGGTGGTGGAATTTGGGAAGCGGGTTGCATTGAACAGCAGCAGCCATCATGCATATCCTTGAAGATCGAATTTTGGAGGAGGAACGCAGAAACTGAATTAATTAAAAAATTACAAAATTGGGGAACTTATTTTGTTGGTTAGTAGGCGTGGATTGTTGAGATCCACAACTGTTACGTTGTGACTTGGAATTCCCGATTGTATTCGATCATTAATTCTTTCAGGAAATTCAACCCCTCTTATTATACTCACTTGTTTTATTTCCCTTGTAGTTTGGAGTTCCTTAATTTAGATGATATATATACTCTTATGAGAAATATTTGATGCAAAATAATAACGAATACAAATTATGAATATTATTTATATTACAAAAGAATGTTGGAGTCGATTTAGCTTATGTTCGTTCAAATAAAGTAGATTGCTATTAGGAGTTAATAAATTTAGTTTTAGTCAATTTGACTAGTCATTCATGTTTTCCTATTATCTAGTGCATTAGTTTATTTTCTGTTATTATATTGGCTATATATATATGGCCCTTTTGAATGCTTAATAAAATCATCAAAGTTTCCAACACTTTTGTGAGTTTATGCTCTTGATCCCATTATCTAGTATCAGAGCCAGAACACACAAAAAAAAAAAAAAACATAGCGTTAAGAGAGAAAGAGAGCTACACCAGCAGAAATGGAGATGGCTGACAAATCGTTCTCACAACCTAGCATTCCCAAATTTGATGGGGATTATGATCACTGGAGTTTGCTTATGGAGAATCTTCTTAGGTCAAAAGAGTACTGGAGTGTCGTGCAAAATGGGTTCATCGAGCCCAACAACGAAGAAGCCTTATCTGCAGCGTAAAAGAAACTTATCGATGAAGCACCGATTGAAGGAACTTAAAGCCAAGAATTATCTTTTCAGTTCAATCGAAAAGAGTATTCTCAAAACCATCACCCAAAAGGAGACATCTAAACAGCTACGGGACTAAATGAAAATCAGGTACCAGGGGAATGCTCGAGTCCAACGTGCTATGCTTTAATCTTTGAGAAGAAATTGGGAGCTGTTGGAGATGAAGACGGGGGAGTAGTGATGGTGGTGGCCAATGATATGCGAAATTATGGGGAAGATATGCAGGATGAAAAGATTGTGGCTAAAATTCTTAGAACTCTCACTGAGAATTTCAACTACATAGTGTGTTCTATTGAAGAATCTAAAGACGTTGACCGATAATCTGTTGATGCTCTACAAAGTTCCCTTCTAGTTCATGAACAGAAGTTCAAAAAGTTGACTAATGGAAGTGAAGATCAAGTGCTGAAGTTTCAAGTGATGAAAGAGGGATGAGAAGAAAAGTCTATTCAACCAGTGGAAGAGGCAGAGGACAAGGTAGACCTCAAAATCGAGTCACTCTCGAATGTTATAATTGCCATCAATTGGGTCACTTTGCATATGAATGTGCAAAGGGGAGTAATTCAGCCAACTATGCAGAAGTTGATGATGAAGACATGTTACTCATGGCTTTCGTGGAATCCAACTACACAAAAGATGGAGCATGGTTTCTGGATTCGGGATGTAGCAATCACATGTGTGGGAACAAGGTATGGTTTTCCAATCTTAATGAAAATTTCAGACACCAAGTCAAGCTAGGAAATAATTATCGAATGCAAGTGATGGGGAAAGGAGATGTTTGTTTACAAATCAATGGCAATACACATACAGTCACTGATGTGTATTATGTACCAGACTTATGTAACAACCTATTGAGTATAGGTCAGTTACAAGAAAGGGGTGTGGCTATTCTTATACAACATGACTGGTGCAAGCTATATCACCCAAGAAGGGGACTCATTCTAGAAGTCCCTATGACTCGAAATAGAATGTTTGCTCTCACAGCAACTAGGGCAGAAGCAAATACAACAGTCTCTCAATGCTTTCAAACCTCTGTTGAGAATGTTACTCAACTATGGCATCAAAGGTACGCTCATCTGAACTACAAAGGTTTGAGAACTCTTAAATACAGAAATATGGTAGGTGGATTACCTCAGTTAAAAGGATCAGCAAAGACATGTGAAAGTTGTGTTATTGGCAAGCAACATCGACAATCTTTTCCAAAAAAGAGTCAATGGCGTGCAGAGAGACGACTTCAACTAGTTCACTCAGACTTATGTGGCCCCATATCTCCATCATCTAATGGTGGAAAGAAATACATATTGACGTTCATCGATGACTACAGCAGAAAGGTATGGGTTTTTTTCTTGCAAAATAAAGCAGACACATTCAGTGTTTTTAAGCAATTTAAAGTTCGTGTAGAGAAAGAGACAGGATTGAGTCTAAGTTGTTTACGAACCGATAGAGGAGGAGAGTTCAATTCTAATGAATTCAAGCTGTTTTGCAAAGATATGGGAATTAGTAGGCAATTAACAGCAGCCTATACGCCCCAGCAGAATGGGATAGCTGAACGAAAAAATCGCACAATAATGAACATGGTGCGCTACATTTTGAGTGATAAAAGTGTTCCCAAAGAATTTTGGCCTGAGGCAGCTAGATGGGCAGCACACGTATTAAATAGAAGCCCAATTTCAATCGAGAAAGACAAAACACCAGAAGAGTTATGGAGTGGAATAAAACCAGCTGTGCATTACTTCAGAATCTTTGGTTGTCTCGCACATGTCCATGTACCAGATCAGAAAAGGAAGAAGCTTGATGATAAAAGCTTCTCATGTGTTCTACTTGGAGTAAGCACCGAGTCTAAAGCCTACAGGTTGTTTAATCCTCTAACATCTGAGATAATTGTCAGCCGTGATGTGGTATTTGAAGAAGATAAGGGCTGGAAATGGGAGAATAGCTCTGCAGAAACACAATTAGTTTGGGAGGGATGTGATGACAAACTTGAAGATGGAGACAAGGAACAAGAAGACGAGGAAGAGCCTGTAGAAGATAATTCATCAAATCCCTCTGTGGCTGAATTTAACTCTGAAGCAGAACCAAGTAACCACAATGAACAGAATGTAACTCCACCGGGGCAAGAAACAAGCAGGCCTATAAGAAACAAAAGAATTCCCACTTATCTACAAGACTACTCGATTGAAGACTCACCACAAGAAGAAGAAATTAATAACGTCATTGTGGATGATTCTAAAGAACCCACTACGTTTGAAGAAGCAATTAAAGAAGAAGTGTGGATGAAAGCAATGAAGGATGAGCTGTTGTCAGTCGAAAAAAATAAGACTTGGCAGCTGACTGAACTACCCCCAGGAGCAAAGAAAATAGGTGTGAAATGGGTATACAAGACAAAATTTAATGAGAAAGGGGAAATAGATAAACACAAGGCCAGGCTCGTAGCTAAGGGATATGCTCAACAACACGGTATAGATTATAATGAAGTCTTTGCTCCAGTCGCGAGATGGGATACAATACGCATGTTGTTATCATTAGCAGCACAAAATGGATGGAAAGTGTATCAATTAGACGTCAAAAGTGCTTTTCTTCATGGTGAGATAAGTGAAGATGTGTATGTAGACCAACCTCAAGGATTCGTTCGACAAGGAGAAGAGAACAAAGTGTATAAATTGAGCAAGGCTCTTTATGGCCTAAAACAGGCACCACGCGCATGGTTTAGCAAGATTGAAGGCTACTTTATACGAGAAGGATTTCAGAAATGTGAGTCTGAACATACACTCTTTGTCAGAATGGCTAAAGGTAGCAATATTATTATTGTGAGCTTATATGTTGATGACTTAATTTTTACTAGTAATGATGCCTCTTTGATTGAAAGTTTTAAGTCATCAATGAAGGAGGAGTTTGATATGACAGACTTAGGGGTGATGAAATACTTTCTTGGTGTTGAAGTAGTACAATCCCAAGAAGGAATTTTTATTACTCAAAGATGATACGTCGAAGATCGGTTGAAGAGATTCAATCTGCAAGAAAGCAATTCAGTTAAAAATCCAATTGTGGCAGGAACAAAGCTTTCTAAACAAGGGGAAGGAGCTGCAGTAGAAGGATATACATATCGACAACTAATTGGCAGTCTTATGTATATCACAACTACAAGACCTGATTAAATGTACTCTGTTTGTTTGCTCAGCAATGATTATGCAGGAGAGCTTGATGATAGAAAGAGCACCGGTGGATATGTTTTTCTACAAGTTGGTGGTGTTGTAGCATGGGCTTCCAAGAAACAATCTGTAGTAACATTGTCAACAACCAAAGCAGAGTTTATTGCAGCAGCTTCTTGTGCTTGTCAGTGTGTTTGGATGCGAAATATCTTGGAGCAATTTGGAGTAATGTAGGTAAGTTGTACTTCGATTATGTGTGATAACAGCTCAACGATTAAACTGTCCAAAAACCCGGTGCTACATGGTAGAAGCAAACATATAGATGTCAGGTTCCATTTTTTAAGAGACCTCGTAAGGGATGGTGTTGTTGAACTCATTCACTGCAGATCTGAATTTCAAGTAGCTGATATAATGACTAAACCTCTACAATTGGAGATATTTACGAGGCTTCACGATAAACTAGGAGTATGTGAACGTTAAACTAAAAGATGGTGCATTCAGTTTAGGGGAGGCATTGTTGGAGTCGATTTAGCTTATGGTCATTCAAATAAAGCAGATTGCTATTAGGAGTCAATAAAGTTAGTTTTAGTCAATTTGACTAGTCATTCATGTTTTCCTATTATCTAGTGCAGTAGTTTATTTTCTGTTATTATATTGGCTATATATGGCCCTTTTGAATGCTTAATAAAATCATCGAAGTTTCCAACACTTTTGTGAGTTTATGCTCTTGATCCCATTAAGGAAATCAAAATTTTCTATTACTTTTTATGTATACAAACGTTTATACTTTCATAGTTTTAGAAGGCGGTATACCATCATCGTCAATTATAAGACTTTCAATCCCCTCTATCAGTGACACGAGATATAGTAACATAAAACCGACCATGATAAAAATCCGGTCTTCTAAGAAAAATAAATAAAATATAGTTACATTATCTTAGATGTGTATATATAATGATGTATAATGATTTTGATAAGTATTACTAAAGGGATGTTGTCATTATATGTCACCCGAAAGGGAAAATTATCCAATTGTAGTTATATATAACAAAATAAGCCTGCTTATTCGTAGTTGATAAGTTGATAATCAGAAAGCATTTGTATAATTTTTTTACAGAGAATAATTATAATAGATGTATTACACAAGCAATCATATGTAAAATGTGATATCTACGTGTATATATACACAATTGTGGGATTAACATTTATAAGAATATAATTTAAATTTAATATTAAAGTTATAAAGATATAAATATGGATAGAATTTAAAGTTAGCAAAGCTCGGTTAAGAATGTACATGTTGTTAACATTACGATGATATGTGTTTTCAATTAAAGAAATATAAAATTTAAATATAAGTCATAATTTGTATTAGTTTGACATCTAAAAGTCAAAATTGATTCTTTAATTTTAAATAAATAAATGGTTAAGATTATATAATTAAAATTGATTTGTTAAATGAAGGACTAAGATGAACTAATAGATTTTATTTTAATTAGTTTTTTATTTATATTAAAAAATTTGTATCGACCCATCAGAGAGATTGGAGATCACATAATAATAATAATAATAATAATAATAATCTTCTAATATAAATAAAAAACTAATCTATATCAAATTTATTGTACGATCTTGACCGTTAATTTAATAAAATAAATAAAATTACTCAATTTTAAACGTCCATTTAATCAAAATTAGAAGAATTGAATTAAAGTTATTAGAAGAATTGCATATATGTCTTTCATAAACATTAAAATATCATATTTGTCCATCCTAATTCAAAAGGATAATATTTACCCTTTATAACATTTAAAAATATTATATTTAACCAAATTCTTAATTTTATCAATTTAAAATATTTTATAATCATTTAAAGTTCTTTTTAGTAATAAAGACATGACCTCATTGACTTATACAAGAAATACAATCATGTCTCTTAGTATCATGACACCACGTTTCAACTTTCACGTATACCCTCAACCTAGCGGTGACGCTTCCACTGCAAATCTGATGTTGACGATGTTTGTCATCAATTTTTTTTAATTCTCATTTTTTTCGTATTTCATAATTATTTAATATTTTTTATTATTGTTTAACATTTTTTGAAAACCCAACTCGTGTATCACACGGACATCTAATCTAGTAATAATAATAATAATAAGAACAACAATAATAATACTAGAAATCATATAAATAACGTTACAATCCGAAAACAGGTATTACACCTGTCTTCGATTTTCTTCCCTTCTTTGTCTGAGCTTTCAAAAGAAACCATTAATTGCCTTTTGCTCAATTCCATGGATCGTTTTCAATCATTCTTACTTCATTCGTTTATTAGGTTTCCATTTGTAAGAAACCCTTACGCCTCACCACGATTCATTCTCTATCTTTTATGAATTTGAATTGTTAAAGTTATTAATGTTTTTTCATATTAGTGGAAGTCAAAGGTCATAGATTAAACATGGTTGTAAAGGTGTGGTGTTCCTAATTAGCAAATATTTCTATTTGTATATGTTAGGTTCAGTTTGTTTCGCAGAATTTGAAAGAATGGAATTAAAAACTAAGGATCGAACTGTTTATTCTTAATCGGTACGTTCCGGTTCAGGTTCGGTTCCATCGATTCCGGGCAAAAAACGACCCCGGTGGAACCGAAAACCGAAATAAGGAAAATATAGGAATTAAGAACCGACCTGAAAGTGTATAAATCGGTTCGGTTCCGGTTCGGGATCGGTTTGGTTCGGGACAAACGGGTTTTTTGCTCATCCCTACACAAAATACCTCTTTCGATACATATTTTGCTCTTGACCAGATTACTTTAGGAAATATACGAGTTCTTCATGTTTCTTCGGCTTCTTAATACATATTGTATATGTATTTATGCAGTTATTTAATCATGTTCGGACATGTATTATAGCCCCTTTATTGTATAGTTATAGTTAGCCTATATTTGTAACTGTCTGAATATTTGTTAAATGATATAATCTCTCATTTTCAAGAAAAAAAAATTATCTAACAGACATTTCAATATAATTTACAAAACTAAAAGATTAAAGTGGCTAAAAATTAAGAAAGTAATCTTAATCTTAAAAATCTATACTACTATATTAAACATACACCTCTCTCTCTCCTATTAAAAATTAAGACTTCTTAATTTTCAATCATCCT
>JAUEJL010002288.1:0-10408 GCA_032274825.1 Drosophyllum lusitanicum | reverse complement strand
ATCGTGCTGGAAACCAGAAGAAGGTGATGGAGTAGAGGTAATCTATATGTGTATATATATATATATATATATATATATATATATATATATATGTTAACAGGATGTTCTCTTTTTAAAAAACATAAAAGAATGTCAATTCTAAATGATAGAATTCATTACAACTTAAGGCTAACATGATGCTTTAATTTTTTAATTACAATTCACGACGTTTACTTCAGAAAACTGTTTAGGTATAAGTTAGTAAGCACCACATTTGCAAAATATAATAGTCAAATCAGTAATATATATACATGATTTGTTGGGATAATATATATACATGACTTGTTGGGATCAAGTAAGTAGAGTGCTACACGCATTACATCCTTCAGGATAGAAAAAATAGAAATGCATTTCAGTATTCGAAACTTAACTAAGTTATGGTTATAAAGACGAATTGGTGTTAATGATCTTAAGATAGGAAGTACCTACATGTTTAGCACATATAATTCATGCATATTGTGAGATAATGAGTTTTTCGCTAGTTGGATCTACACGTACACCGCAACAATTCAATGGGAGCCGCTCTATCATGTTAGCGCTACCTGTATAGTAAACGTTTATGGAACATTATGTCTTGTGGTGTCTGGATTTATTGTCAATGTAACTTGAGTAATTGTTCTTCATATGTATTTCCTGTAAATGTAATATTTCAATATTGTAAGCACATGCAGGCTGATGGAACAATGAAAAAGAGAAGAAGGTGCTCTTCCATATTTCTGGAGGAAAATGAAAAGGATTTCAGCCTTGTGGAGTTGTATAAAAAGGATTCCATCGAAGAGGTATATTTTGTTTCTTTCTCTAAGAAATCATGGATCCAGGCCCTGTTCTTCACCCATTTTTTGATACTCTCATTTTGGGATTTTTGTTGTTGACAAATACTCCTGGGTGGTTGTACCTCCCACTCCTTTCTATACATTTTGGATGTTTCACAAATGCCTAAGAATTTACACTTCATTGGCAAAAACTATACATACTCATTGGATAACTCACTTGCCACTACAACTGTGAGTTAGATTGAGGAAATCGTAAAATTTGAAGAAGCCAATTCTACACCTCGATCATTTTCTTCTCTTTTCTGTGAAGTTCCTTTATCTATACTGTTACATGTATTAATGTACATGTGTTGGTCAACAGATAATTCAAGATAGGGAAAAAGAAGGCATTACACTAGATCCCGAAGAGCTAATAAAAAATTTAAAAGGATGGAAAGTTGAAAAAAGAAAGCGTCAACCAAGTGGAAGCAGTAAAACCGACAGTGTAACTTATATATCCTGAAATCTAAAGCTTATTTTTTGTACTTCTCGCTTATGATGATAACTAAAAACATAAACTCTATGCAGACTTACAGACATCCAATGTCAAAGAAGGCTCTCCGGTCTGTTATTGCGGTAAGAAAGTGCGTAGAGGAGAATTCAATGCGTACGTGAGAACACTTTAAACATTGGTGAAGGTGGCTCGCAAGGTTAGTGGATAATTCTAGTCATATATATACATGATCATTTATTAAATATTTTCATTAGATATATATGGTTTATGCAACTCAATTAAGATTTTACTTAATAGAGGGAATTGGTTTGTGTGGTTAGTGTATACTTTGTAATGATCACAATGCTTGTAGACACAAATCTACGATGAAGACGTCTGGCTGTTGGTCCAGAATCTATGCCTCTATAGCACTTGGATTCCAAGTAAACTACTACATTGTCCATTTATGATATTAGTTGTGCCAAAATTATCAAACCTTGGACATATTTATTTAAAGAAGAATGGAACATTTATGAGATGAGATCCTGTGGTTGATCTGCTCTAAATCGGAAGTTTAATGGATTTCTTTTCCTTCTAGGATACTTACTTTACACAGAATAGTTTGCGAACAATGACTTTGGAGTTTAAGAATGTATAAACATCAAGGGAATAGGTTAAACATGCTAAGATGGAACATAGTAAAGTCTAATGAAAGTAACCGCAACATGTGCATATATAGATGTACACTATATCATCGATACAAACAAAAGTATAATATTTCTTAACGTTCTCAAAACATACATACTTATCAAACAAAACTAAAACAATACACTCAAGCCAAGTCCTCACCAAATCTAATGCCTATAGCCCTAGTCTGTGAATCATGCACGGCTCGAAACAACGGCTTAGTGAACGGATCTGCCAAGTTGGTGTCTACGTAGGTACTCTGCAAATGGTTATGTCACCACACTCTATCGCATCTTGAATAAAGTGGTACTTACGAGGAATATGCCTCGTATGACAATGATCTCTTGGTTCCTTTGCCAACACCACATCACCCTAGTTGTCATTGAAAATTTCAATAGGCTCGCTAAAGCTAAGAACCATCCCGGATGAACTTTCTCATCCACACAACCTCTTTTGTAGTTTTACTAGCTCCAATGTACTCCAAATCTGTAGTCGAGTCTGCTACTATGTCCTACTTCGAGCTCCTCAAGCTGATCACAACGCCATTTAATAGGAACATGAACCACAATTGTGATCGGTAGTTGTCCTTGTTGGTTTGGAAGCTAGCATCAGAGTAACCCTTTACTCTAAGCTCTTCCTCACCGTTGTATACTAAGAACCTCTCCTTAGTCCTCCAAAGATACATGAGTATGTTCTTCACTACAATCCAATAGGCCTTACGTGGATTAACCTAATAAGAGCTCGTCATCTCAAAGCACAAGATACATCGTGAAAAGCATAGCGTACATGATCAATATCCCACAGCCGAAGCATAAGGGACTTGCCTCATTACTTCAAGTTCCTCGGGGGAACTAGGACATTGAGCCTCTATCAATGTCACTCCATGCATCATAGGGAGGTTCCAATTCTTGGAATCCTCCACCCTTAGCCTCTTCGGGACTTTGTCTATATATTCACCCTGGCTTAGCACAAGAAGCCGATCTATCCCTATAGATCTTAATACCCAAGATACAACCTCCTTCTCCCAAGTCTTTCATCAAAAATCAATTCCCAAGCCAATTTTTATACCTTCCAAGGTTGAGATATCGTTCCCAATAGCCCTGACATACACGCATAGTTCATCCTTACTCTTCGAAAGCCCAAACTCTTTTATTTTTCTCATCAAAGCAAATATCCATCTTGTCAATGCTTGTTTAAGCACATAAATAGACTTCTTGAGCATGGATACTCTGTGAGGATGTACAAGGCCTTAGAGGCACACCGAGAAAAAAATATTAGGGGTTGCACAAAAAATTTCCCCATAATATGAAACAAATGTGATGTCATTAAATTTTATAAACATGTCTAAAAACTACATATTGAAGTTGAGCTTTTCATTTTTTCATTTTCAGAAAACTTTGAATTACACTTTCAATCTTAACATCCAAAAGCGCTTCCTTTTCTACCGCACAAATCAAGGCATGATTGATAAAGTGGTCACTCATTTTATTTCGCAAGTCGGTATTCGAAAGCTTCATCGGAGAAAAAAACATCTTGAATAGTTGCGGTTGCAACCGACAAAACCAAAACTAACTTTAAGAACCTATAGACCAAAGGAAAACAATGAAGTTTCCCTGTTTCCACCATCAAGCGAGAAAGGTCTGCTATTCCATTCAAGTTAGCAAATCTATCATCTTGTAGGAAAGAGTGATAGTAGATCTCAAGTTGACCAAGAAGATACACCTTTCCGAGTCACTAAAATCACCTCGATATATCTCTCTTAACTTCAAGAACTTCGATGTATCAAACTTAGAAACAAGGACTTAAAGCCACCATGTTCCCTAGCAATTCGGTGCTCACCTCACTAAACGGATCTCTAAATTCTTGAATTAGCATATCCAAAACTGTGTTAAAAATCTCAACCTCAAAATGATATTGATTAGTGATCGTGGTCCTTCGGTTTCTTGGAGTAACATAATATCCTATCATATCCAAAGTTTTAATACTATGTGTTTTACATAAGAATATACTTTCTTTAATACCGAATCAAACCCATTATTTCTCAACGTTTGCAATGATTTCTTTGTTCTTCTTATCAATGAAGCCGCTTCTAAGATATGTTGATATTTTCTTTGAATATGTTTTTACAAGGTATCTATGAGACCTAAAATCTCCAACATCAAGTGCAAATAAAACACAAAATCAAGTGTTTTGAATTATGATAAAATACCGTAGGCTTGATTTTGGTTACATAAAGTGGATGCATGTTCTTCAAGTAAGTACCTCAACAACTTCAAGGGAACAAATTCATCAAACTTATGATTGCTCGAAGAAGAGAAAGTTCTTGATTCAATCCTCTTCCGATTTCAGTTTCACCATTACCAATTTCCACCTCCCCTTTCTTTATAGCTCTCTCATATGATATCTTTTCTTTTGCATGAAGCACTAACCACATTAACCACCAAAGCTAGATGCTCAAACAAGTCACAAGCATCATCATGATTCTTTGCAACCACCACAATCACTAACTAAAGTTGGTGAGCAAAACAATGTACATAATGTGATGACTTATTATCTCTTAAGATCAAAGCTTTCAAGCCATTAAAGTCACCACACATATTACTTGCTCCATCCTAAGCTTGCCCTCTTACGTACTTCAAATAATCAATAAAACATTTAAGAGATAAAATTTAAAGATTTAATTAAGTAATTAATATATAAAAATGTACTTATGACCTTTTACCTGTTAGAAAGTACGGAATCAATGACGGCTTTAAGAGTTGACAAAGATGTATCCATCACGTGAACAACTCCAACAAATCTCTCCGTAATTACTCCAAGTCTATAAACATATCTCAAAACCATTGCCATTTGTTCCTTTTTGGATACATCACTACACTCATCAACTAATATGGAAAACATATCCTTACCAATTTAATCACATATGGACTTTATTATTTCCTTTGAAAAACATTTAATATCGTTTTAAATATTAAGAGATATTGATTTATCGTTCTTTGGAGGCTTTTCTAAGGTAACAATATAAATACTCTCATTACGTTCTCGAAATAGAGTCACTTGACTCATCATGACCACAAAACGATAATATATTTTTCAACAAAAATCTACAAGTGGCAATTGTAGCGAGCAATCGAATTTCATAGTTACTCTTCTCAAGTTTGGTTTGCTTATGAAGTTCTACACTAATAGATTAATTTTTTTTCACTAGATTTTCACACTTTTGTCGTGCTTTGTTGTGATAGCCGTCAACATTACTCACGTGAGCATATAATGATTTCTTTTTATTCCAAGTACTAAAACCTTCTGTTACAAATGCATCTCTCCCACGTTGTTGCCTTACAATATCTACAAATAAGTAGCAACATAAACATTAAGCTTTTTCATCCTTAATGCTATCCTCTAACCAATCAAATTCATCAAACCATTCGGCAACAAAGCTTCTTAGCTTAGGACGTATCTCTTTTTATGGAAAAGTATGACCCTTAGGTTGATAAAGTCTTGTAATCTTATATGCCCTTCTTATTTCATCTCTTTCATTTGAATGATAAAATGTAATTTCTTGCCTATAAGGGTTCATCCGTATCAATAGTTGTTGGAATAAAAGCCATGGGAGTAGGTGACATAGATGTAGGTTGTGGTCTTTGTGGAACTTCATTTGAGATATATTTCTTTTATAAGATTCTTCACCACTTCTATTGGTACCAACAAATCAATATATTGAATAAACCTAGTTTCCCTACTTAATCATTAAATAAATAAGAAAGCATGTGATACGAATTACTACTTTACTACCATAATTTTAGTACATCAAAATCAAATTAAAGAAATTAGAAATCTATACTACTTAATCAATTAATAAAATAACAAAGTAGAAATTGTCTAATATCTAATGAGTCATAGCCTTACTGACGTTGTAATGCTTCAAAGGGAATCAAGGAATAGACAAACAGAAAATGACAAAAAATTAAATAATTTAAGCAAGATGACATGTATTTAGATGTTAAGGTGACTGGGAAAGGATAAGAGGCACACACTTGTTTCATTATGTTAAAGCTTTGAGGTGAAAAGGGCAAAAAGGAAAGAGTATCTTGGGAGTTAAGACAATGAGACCGCCCTAGTGCCCTCCAATGTTAAAAAAGAAGTAGCGTATTTGCCTTCAAAGAGGAGATGGCCGAATATCTCCAATCTTCCCTTCCAATCTTCAATCGCACCACCACCGTGCAACGCTGCAAGTCAGCAAATGACCTAAAAATGGCATATCCCTTCGCCCTTTCAATTGAATCGTATAAGGATGTCTCGCTAACTAAAGCCCACCAAATCGAAAAATTGGTTAGATTACAGGCTTTCTTTTTTTTACTAGGATTCATCTACAAAACTTTTAATCGCTATCATTAACTATTTTAAGTTTATTTGGTTTAGTTTGTAATTTTTTTTCTTTTTTAAAACTTCTTTATAGGATATAAATATTTGGTTGCACAAAATTTTCGTTAGGGTAGCACTCCCATTAGAAAAATAATTTAGAAAAAATTACTACTCTTCAGAAATTTGAGGGGTTACTCACTATACCGTAGGGCTACTCATAAGGTCCGCCTAGACCATCAAGTTGCGTCATATACACCTCTTCGGTTAGCTTCCCTTTAAGGAAGTGTAACACCCAAGGTTTGAAATTCCTTAATTATATTTAAATAAATACTACATTATAAAATTCATAAATACGTAAATTGACATTAGAAGGGGTTTATATAAATTGAGGGACTAACGCTGCCAAATTGAAAACTAGAAAGTGTAGGGGACTAAAACAAACATAATTTTAGACTAATTGGGTTGTGCAAATTCAAAGGAAGAAGAACAAGAATTTCAGCAACATTCAAGCTCAACAACATCTCCTTTCAATCAATTATAGCTAGAGGTATGTTAGTTTTGGTTCATTACATGATTAAATAGATAAAAGAGTTCATGATGATGAATTATAGCTCAATGCTTGTGAATTCATGATTCAGTTAGTTAAAATCAGTGTTATATGTCGTAGAGGATGTAGGAAAACATCCCTAAGTAGTTTGGAGTGATTTGGGAATGAATTTGTAGCCAGAACACCGGTTATTCGGTTAACAGCTTGATGTGTCCGAAGGGTACACGGGTTGTGTAGGTCTACACAGCCCGTGTAAGTCCTGCTTGATGTGTCTGAAGGGTACACGGGTTGTGTAGGTCTACACGGCCTGTGTAAGTCCCTATGCCAACACTGTGTAGGGTTTGGGGGTACATGGCCCATGTAGGTCTCTTACACGGTCCATGTAGGCCCTGTTTCAGACTAGAATGTGCAGTTTGTAATGTTTAGTTATTTTATTTGTATAGGAAGGTGATTTACTATTCAATTGAAAGATATAAGCTATGTGCCATAAAAATTGGAATTACAAGGTGAGAATTACTAGACTTTTGTTCATATGTGCAGATTGTGTAATTCACGTGGAAATGTGATGTATGATTATATGTGAATCAATATGTTACCTAGCATATTGCTTTGTGCAGTATGGCTCAGTTTTAGCGTAGTATTGTGGCTCAGGTTTTGTAGTGAAAGTCCTAGCTTACATTAGGATAACATATCTATCACAAAGAATACATATTGTATGTGTGAAAGTCCTATTCTTGATGATAACAATATGTATCTATATGTATGTGAGGAAATGGTGCATGTTACAAGTATGTGATATTTCTATGGGAATATTATACATGTGTTTATATGATTATTAGTTTAGCATACTCACTAACCTATCGTAGCTTATCAAATGTGATCTTACATTTTACAGGTGATGACAATGCAAGGGCAAGGCTCGGTTTGACGATCAAGTTATAGAAGCTCTTTAAAAATTAAACGCTTATTTTGTTTATCTTACAAAAACAACTTTCTTACAATAAATGTACCTTTTGTATTGATCAACTTCTAATATGAACATAAGCTTTTTATTTCATTCAATATTTCATAATTTAAAGTGTTTTGTTTAATTGTCTTTTATAAAAATTGGGGCAGTATAGGAAGGCAGTTTTACATCCATTTTCCATATATCGTGGTCATGAAATGTGGAAATAGCCATAAGTATCTGGATACACTTCAACATGGTCACCGGTGAAAAGGTTTCCTCATAGTCAATCGAATGAGTTTGCTCCAAACCCTTTGCCACCGGTTGGGCTTTAAAGGTATTCGTAGTCCCATCCATGCCGGTCTTCTTCTTGGAGACCCATTTGCAACCCACGAGCCTAAATCCAGGTGCAGGATCAACCAAATCCCAAACTTTATTATCTGACATGGAATGCATCTCAGACTCCATCGCCTCTCTCCACCTAGTGGGCTTGTAGCCCACTACAGCTTCCTTATAGCCGGTGGGATCATCATCACCCACCAACAAGTCGTCTCCCTCATGTATGAGAAACCCATATCTCTCTGGCTCATGACGATTCCTACCAGATCTATGAAGAGGTAATGGCTCTACGTCACATTCTCAAGCATCGTTATGTTGAGATTCAACCAATGATGGTTGAGTGCTAGTGAGATTCTTCATCTTAGATCCTTGAACCTCCTCAAGATCCACTTTCTTCCTAGTAGTGCTTTTGGATATTATCTCCTTTTAAGAAAGACTGTCTTTCGAGCAACAAAAACCTTGTTCTCAAAAGGCTTTTTGAACAAATATTCCATGCCACCGGTAGGATAACCGATGAAGTAACACCTTTCGAATTGGGGTTCTAACTTGTCATCAGCCTTATGTCTAATGAAGACTTGACAACCCTAAACCTTTAGATAGGCAAGCTAATGAGCTTTTCCATGCCACATCTCATAAGGCGTCTTGTTAACCTTCTTTGTTGGTATAAGGTTAAGGACTTTGGCCAATGTCTCTAAAGCATACCCCTAATAACCAATGGGTATGTCTGTGCTACTCATCAAATGTCCGATCCCTCTACTCGGAAACACCATTTAATTATAGTATCCTAGGAAGGGTTGATTGTGAGATTATCTCACAATCTCTAACATGGTCACAGAGTTTGGTACTAAGATATTCACTACTTCTATCGGATCTAAGTATCTTAATCTCTTTGCCAATTTATTTTATACCTTGTTTTGGTAAGTCTTGAATACCTTAAAGGTTTCAAAGTCATGTCTAATCAAGTAAACATACCTATACCTATTAAAATCATCGGTAAAGGTGACAAAGTACTTTGCATTATTCCAAGTAGAATGCTTAAATGGGCCACACACATTGGTGTGGAATGCTTAAATGTTCCACCAACCTTCCCCCTTACCCTTGGCCTCGGAGGCCAGTTTCTTCCTCTTGGTGCCCTTCTCCTTGATAGCTAGGATGGTAGTGGATGAGGCAAGCTTAGGCTTGGGTATGTCCAACTCTATAGTCTTCAACATGCCATGTAGCTTCGTCAAGGACTTCTCTATATTATGCATATGATAGTTCACAATGAACTGATCATAGCTAGGTGGTAGGGACCCGAGGATGATGTCCACTATCAGGTCCCTTATATGGGGATTCCTAACTTCTACAAGCGCTACCTTCATTTGAAGCACGTGGCCACTCACTCCCGCCTTCCTACATCCGACTACCGAGAAGGTCCTTGAGGCACTCATAGTTTTCTTGCTTAGTTTACTGTTGGAACATTTTCTTTAGCTGCGCTATCATGTCATACGCCTTGAGATGCTCCATTTGCTTTTGAAGCTCGGAGTTCATGGTCGTAGGCATAAGGTAAGTAACCTCTTTAGTCTCTTTAAGATGCTTTACTTTTACGTCTCTAATGTCCTTTTGCGTTGGTAGCAGGTGGCTCCACTGTAATACCCGAACTTCCGAAAAATAAATAAAAGAATATTTTATTGAGAAAATAATGACGTGTTGAATTATGGATTTAATGGTGGACTAGTTGATTTAATTGGGCTTGAATATATATATATATATATATATATATATGTATGTATGTATAAATTGTTGGCTTATTGGACAAAGGTAAATAATTTAATTGGGTTAATTACTTGGTGGGCTTAAGTGGCTATTGATAGGCTAAGGCCTTTTAAGGAAGGTATAAAAGGGTTGCTAGGGCACAGCCCCCAACACCTTACTACTGTTTCATTCATTCAACAAAGAAATCAGTGTGTGTTGTGTGTGCAAAAAAAACCCCTCACGAGGAACAGAGGAAGGAGGAGCCAAGATTCAGTTGTGGACTTAAAGAACTGATAAAAGGATCATCAGGTAATATTTCCTATCTCATTATGGTATCGTGGATATCAATTTTATCTTGTTTGAATGATGCTAGCATGAGTTAGAATATGGGTTTTTGAGGTTCTGGGTTTAAGAAAGAACCAGAGAAAAGAATTGAGATGTGAGCTCTTAAAACTTGATGAAATGTATTTAAATCTTGAAGGAAGTGTTTAAATGAGTGGAGAAATGTT
>JAUEJL010002277.1:0-10409 GCA_032274825.1 Drosophyllum lusitanicum | reverse complement strand
AAAATATACAAATCTTTATACACTTTCACACAACCTAATTTTAATCGTTGTCTTTATTTGAATTATTTGGTTTTGATGTTTTGGATGCTTTTAAGTTCTTTAAGTGTTTAATTTCGGTTCAGATATGTTTGTATTCGATAATGTCGTGTAATTTAGTATAATCGTTTTCTAAAACTTATGGTAAAACCTTAACAGTGACGATAACCGTAGTGAAAAATCATAGTTTTAGTTTAACAGGTATCTCTGCGGTGAAAATTACCTATCTAATTACATGTTTATATTAAACGGGAAACCCCGTTTCCCTCCGGTTTTCCCCGGTTACCCGAGGGGGATCCCCGTTTAAATCTCCGCTGTTTTTAAGCGGGGACGGGGGAACCAATCCCCGCCCCGAACCTGCCCTGTTGCCATTCCTAGTGGCGTGGTGGTTGGTAGTCCAATACACACTTGAATCCATGCGATGGTGGTGATTGGTGGTCAATGATGGTGGCGGTGATGAAGATGGTGTTTTTGACGAGTGAAAGTGGTGGTGGTGGTGGTGGTGATGGAGGCGGTGGTGGCGATAGGGATGGTGATTGTGCAACGAGTTGACGATGGTGTGGTGGTTGCGGCCAGTGGTGGTGGCAAAGGCAACGGCGGTCAGTGGTGGTGACGGAGAGTGATAGTAGCGAAATTGGTGGTGGTCGGTGGTGGTGGTGGTGGTCGGTGGAGACACATACATAGCTGAATCCATTACTTAGAATCAATTACCCCTAATTTATTAGAGAATTATTAATTACCCATTAATAAGTAATGATTGATTATATTCCACCATAACAAGAAATATTAATAATTATAATTCTCATTCCTTACCGTATAAAACCTATAACCAAACACCCCTAAGATATTATTTAGCCAACATATACCAACCTTCAAATTAAAGATTTGTTTTCAATGTAATTAATCTTTTTGAGAAAGGATCGAGCACTCCGCTCAAACCAACAATAACATTGCCTAATTCCGTCTAATCCGGCTTATACGTGTAAAATGAACATGTTACATCTTATCTAAAAGTACGTTAATTATTAGATTTAAATTGTTTTTAAGGTATTATTATTTGTTGAATTTATTACTTAAGTTTGGTGAAGATATCTTTTCCTCATGGAAATGTCTACGGGAACACAAATAAGTGAAATGGCAACATCCATGTTGAGATTTTGCTAATCTTGCCATTTGAAATACCTCCATCTTATAAGACTCTAGTTCTAAAGATAGATAGATTCTTTTATTTATGTAATTGACTCATCTAAGAAAAATACATACTTTAGTAACTTGGTCTTTTCCAAACTTGGAACGTCGTGCGTTTGAGGTTTTTGACGGCTAAGGATCCATCATCACTTAGATAACATTTTCAACAATCTGAAACTTCTTTGCGAAGAGAAAGTTCAACCATCTATGCCGAAACCCCAACCCTACCTAGTAACCCCCAAGATCCTTTATCTCTAACCAAAGAAAGTTTAGGAGAATATCTTAAATAAACCCGAGGGAACCTCCCCGAAACAAAGAGAGGAAACAAATAGGCAAGCTAACGAGTACCGATTTTGTTAGGGTCAATCTTCCCCCGAAAGAAAGAGATTTAGCTTTCATAGTTGTTAACTGATCTTTAACATCATTCCAAGATGCCACCCTACCCATATTTTGGGTGATTGGAAGCCCCAAATATTTTGGACATAACATCCAATAAATAATTCAAATTTTCAAGTAAAAGCTATTTTAAAATCAGCTTTAAAAATTAAACAACTACGAACAGATTTCGACATATTCAAAACGTCATTCGAGTCCAAGATCCCATCTAAAATGGATCTACCACAAAAAATGCATTTGGTACATTTCCAATTAGGCTGCCAATAACTTTACAGAGTCTTAGAGAGAGTTAGGTCTATAATCATGGAAAGAAACCAGATTGCAAGACTTTGGAATGATAGTCAAAAAAGGAAGAATTGCAACCTTTGCTGAATGAACCCATGCACCAGAACTAGTTCACCACTGTCATCAAGTCTGGTTTAATAATCCAACATGGAATTAATACTAACTGCCAAACAACATTTCATCAAGACTGTCAAAACAACATTTACTCCACACCTTAAGACTCTTTTTAACATTTCTCATTTTTCCTAAGAACATGTAATCTAGACAGGAGGAATTAATAGCAACTGTCCAAGCTTTTATGACAATAACTTCACACTCTTCATCTTCGAGCCAAAAATAAAAGCACCTAAATGGTTTCGGGCCAAAGTAAAAAATTTTGTCCGTTAGAAGTATAGAGCAAACCATTTCGGTCAAGAGCGGCCACCTCCAAAGATTCTCCACAAGTATAGAAAAATCCGAGACAAGAAATTCATCGAGTTTACAGAATTTTACTCCTTTGATGTGCGTATGTAACTTCAAAATTTTCTATTGTGTATATCAATCTTTTAACTTGTTGATATTATATGTATTTTCGTTACATATAAAAAAGGAAAAAAAGTAGTCATATTTTAGATTTCGAAGCGTAATTTACAATTTCATTTGCAATAAGTTGGTCATCCGGTATTTTTCCTTCCGAAGTTCTGGAGATAAAAACCGTTCGGTTATGGCTTATTAGATTAGGCATTACCAATGATAGTGACAACTTTGTAAACATTTTATTTGCACACCTTAGACCATCACATGCAATTCGGGTTTCCCAACTCGATTACGACATCAGCGTCATATCACATTTTCCTACATTTTTCCTTTTTTAATCAAAAGCTACCACGGTCTAATCTAATCTTACTTCACTTTTTATTTTATTATAATAAAATATAAATAAGAGAGAGAGAGAGGAAAAAGACAAAAAGAAGACGGAAGAGGAAGCCCAAGGCCGGCCCTGGGCACGGGCAAGTGGGGCGACCGCCCAGGGCCCAAAAATTTTAGGGGCCTATTTTTGTGAACCTATGTATGTGTGTGTATAATGATAAAATAAGCTTTGCACTAATGCAATCTTTGAGGAAAAAGACAGATGAAAAAGAAACAAAAAGACTCATTGAAAATAACAAAGCAGCGTTCAAAATTTATATGTTCATTGGCCTTCATTGTTCACCCTTTTTCCTCGTTGTAGCTATCGACCATCCTAAAAATGCAAGCAAACTTTCAGTTAAGCTTTTTGTATAAATCAAGAAGTTCACCTTTAATTTTATCTTACTATAACTAAACACAAATATTATTATTAAACGGGAGGCTAAATACAAAAAAAATCATCAATGTTAGTTTTATTATTGGATAATTCTATCTAGCAAAATATAACACGAGGTATTGTTGAAGAAATTGAATAATTTTTTAGAAAAGTTTATATTGCGTTTGCATTTGGTTTTTCTTTAAATAAATATATATTATAAATGCATCCCAAAAGCAATAAGGATCAAAAGTCTAAAATCCAATTAATATTTTACTTATTTATTTTTATTATATTTTAATGCTTTTAGGAATGGTCATTTCTTTATTTTTGTCCGGGGCCTCATATATGTTTGGACCGATCCTGAGAAAGCCATCAGGTTGGAGGGCTCGATTTGCGCACCCGATGGGTTCATTCAAAGGGGTGTACCTGTGTAGAGAAGTTACCCGTGAAGCCCGAAGGCTCACCCGATTATCAGCCCGAAGGCCATACTATTGGCCTTTAAGAGACTTCTGTTAAAAAAAGAGACTCGTGGGTTAAAACTTAAAAGTTAGTTTCATGAGAGGATATGACATTTTTTAGAATAGCGCAAAAAACGAAGCTTACAACCTTTTGTCAAATTTTTACGCCTTAAATGGTTGAAGAAGAACGTTCTAGAAACTTCGAATAAATTTGAATTTAATGTGGCAAGACCCGACGCTTTGGATCCTTCATGGTTCCATGTCATGTTTTTTATTTGATTCAGAAACTAAGGTGGTGTTTGGTAGGGGAAATTAGGGGTAGAAAAATAAGGGGATGCTTGGTTGGAGGTTTTAGGGGTAAGGAATGGGAATGGTAATGATTAATATTGTCTGGTTTGGTGGAATATAATCAATCATTACTTATTATTGGGTAATAAACCATTCCCTAACAAATTTGGGGTAATGAATTCTAGGTAATAGATTCAGCTATGTATGTGTCTGCACTCTGCTCTGATCACCACCACCATCACCGACCACCACCAATTTCACTCCTACAGCCTCCGGCACCACCACCGACCACCGCCGCTTATGCCACCGCTACCACCACCACCGGCCGTAACTACCACACCATCGTAAACTAGTAGCACAACCACCAACCCTACCGCCGCCACCACCACCATCACTAGTCACATTTGCCGCCATCATCACCATCGCTGGCTTGCCACTGATCACCACCTCCATCAAAAACACCGTCTTCACCACCGCCACCACCATCGACCACCGATCAACACCAACGTCGCCATAGATTCAAGTGTGCATTGGTCCACCCACCGCCGCCACCCTACACTTTACCACCATCGCTTCTGCCACCATCACCACCACCTCCTGTCGCAACCATCACCGTCGTTGATCACCACCCGCTGCCACTAATTTCCTTTAATCGTTACCTCAACCGAGATCGCCGTTGCTACCATCAACCACCACCACAACATACCGTTGCCAACAACCACCACCATCACCATTGACCTACGCATTATATATATAATAACTACCTATATTAACCAAGCAATATCAATGGTAATGATAATACTAGGGAATGCTCATTGCATTCATTTATATTCCCTTACTCTTTGCCATTCTCATTCCCTTCTATTTAACAAAGCGCCCCCTTAGTTTGTTTGTTATTACTCAACTTGAGTAAACTTTATGATATGTGTATATATGTGTGTGTGTGTGCGCGTGCGTGTTTAGAAATGTAAAATGACACAAGATCAATAAGGCCTGAGAGCTTTACAAACAGAGTATTTTATTACTCGAGATCGATTCAATATCCTACTCACATAGCTCAAACTCGACTCTATAGCATACTCGAGTAGCTCGAACTCGACTAGACTTAAAACGAACTAATTTCGAGTAGCTTTCGAGCTGTCTCAATCCGATTACAACCTTGTTCCAATCCTAAATCTGTTTTTAAAAACAGATTAACACTTGGACAATCAATCATAGGCACGTTTGTTCTTGATTAAGGTTCATGATGGAAGATGGAGTTCATCATGTTTCCTAGTAGCAAAAGCCTCTTTAAAAGCATGGTTGATTACCTATTATACCAAGTAAATTAAATACAAGAGAGAGTTTTATAAAACTAATTGTATTATTCAAGACAAAATAAAGGTTATTTTAAAGCGTGTTTCTATAAAGAGTAAATTACATGTTTGGCCACTGTGGTTTGTTACTAATTACAGTAACAATCTTTAAACTTTGTATATTACGTTGGAAGTTCTTACTGTTTTGATTTTGTCACTCTCATGGTCTCTGCTACACTTAAAAAACCAAAATGTCATTTTTACTTAAAAAAACTATACTACTGTTATCCTACTTATTTATTTATTTTTCTTAATTATAAATTGTTATTTATTTTTATTTGTTATTATTATATTTATAAGTTATAATATCAGCTCCTTTATTTCTCTCTCAACAGTCAACCCTACCACCGCATGCCCTTTGTCCAAGACCGCCACAGCCAACCACCATCTCCCCCCCCCGCCGCATCACCAACACCTATGATCGCCCTCTCTCCATATCTCTCAATCTTTTCTCTTAGCCCTTGATCTCTCTCGATCTTTTTACACCCTCAATCATTCTCTCAATCTCTCACTCTAGCTCGGCTGCCCCAAGACCTCACAGCCAACTCCACCACACTCCCGTGCGATTTGCAAATCTGTAAAGTGGATTGCTCATGCGAATATAGGGGATTGTTCATGCGATTTTTAGATTGCTGGAGAAGATCAAAGATGACATGTTTCTTAGTTTTTGGTTTTTGATCGAGATTTGGTTCTTGGTTTATGCAATTTTCAAATCCACTGTTTTAGGATTTGATTCTGATTAGGGTTCTTTTATTCTTGATTTTGTGATTATGATTAAGGTTTTTTGATTTTGGTTGTTGCTTTGCAATTGACAAAAGGTTAATTGTTAATTAAATTATAAAATAAATTGCACAACAACAATTAAAATAAAAGAACCTTAATCAGAAAAGTGTAAAATAAAAAGGAAAGGGCATAACCGACTTTCAAGTAAGCAGGGACCAATGTGACAAGATTGAACCGTAGGAGCTTTTAACGTAATAAATAAAGTTTAGGAACCGTTAGAATATATAATTTAGTAATAAAAGGACGACGAACGTGCAATTAACACTTATGGAAACAAAAAAACCCAACTATGGGCTTTGTGGCCCATATTTCAGAAGCGTTTACGACTTTAGGTCCGGAGTCCGGACTGCAAAGTGCAGACTAGACAAGTTTTTCAGGATTTGCTTTTTCTAGGGAGAGAGAGAGAAAGAGTTGCAGAACATTGTTCATCAATGGCAGCGCGCGGAGGAGAAGGGCAAAGAAGAGGTGGTGGAAGACCTCTTCCTCCGTCAGCAAGAGGACCTCCTGGTCCTCCTGTACACAGTAAACCTGGACCTCGGTTTGAACCAGTCGATCGCGAAAAGGTTAGGCTTTGCTTTCTTTCTCCTTACAGCATCGTTTCCATGTCTTAAATAATCTGTTTGACTGCGTGTGTGATTTTATTATTGAGTGTTGACGTGTTAGTTATTTCTATTTGTTTGAAGTTTTTCTAGGGTTTGGAATTCGTGACGTTTCTGTGGAATTTTGTGTCGTATGAAATGCACCGTTTTCTCTGTTTTTGTCAGCTCATTACTAAGTAAAACTTCAATTCTTCTCATTAGTTGGATCGAGTTCCCTAAGTTTATGAAACTAGGGAGTAATATTTGACTCTACATGAAGATCAACGGAAGTACTCTACTTGTGCATGAAAATTACTGATTCGAATAGAACACAATGGCTAGTAGATAGTTTTGATTGCCAATAAGTGTCGTTTCACAGTTTTTTTCACGGGATACCTCTGAACAGGTGCTCTCATGGTTTTCGAGGGACAGAAATTATGAAATATTATAAACATGAGGGTTTGTTTTGTAACTTTTAGTTAATTAGTTTACTTAATCAGTTAGAGTTTGTTGTTAGGGCTTACTGTGTATATATACATTTCTCGGTGGTTAGGATATACAATTTTTGGTGATTACAACCAAATTGCTTCCGCATTTCATAGAAATAGAATCTGGCAGTACTTGTATGTGTACTACTTCTGTATCCCTGATCATATAACTGGCGCTCAATTATTTTAGCTGGTGAGGCTGTTTAGGAATCTTATAAGAGCTGGTTTCTTAAGCTGGTTTCTTGCACTTGAACTTTTGTGCTTGTATTATTGAGTTTGAATTGCCAATGTGAAAACTGAAAACCACCAAGTATATTGTGATATGATATTTCCAGTCTAGTAAGTTGGTTCCGGTATATGGCTCAAGGAGGAAGATCTAATCAACTCATGAGCTAAATACATACAAATTAAGTTGCTGATTCTGACTAGCTAGTCTAAATTCTGCTCCTGGTTTGGTTTGAAAACACATATTTTTATTCTCATGTCATATGTTGTTTTACCTTTTGAGAGTGGTAGCACGTAGGAAGTAAGGTCCTAGTCAAAATAAAAGAACATGCGATTTTGCTAATGGATAATCAAACATGTTTACGTTGTTGTTAGGAGATTCAATGTCAGAAAACCTTTTTATCATAAATTGGTTGGGAACACAAAAGCACCTAAATATCCATCCAATATTTAATATTTCAATACGGCCACTAGCAAAGGGGAGCACAATTAAGACAATGTTGAAAAAGTCCCTAACCTCAGTTAGTAAGATCCACTTAAGTGGCCTAGGCGTCAAGTGTGGCCACTCCTATTAGTAGCTGCTGCTGAGTAAGTGTTGAAGAAATTATCAGGAGAATGATCCTCTTTTCTCACTTTTGCTTGTCTAAAAACTGTCTCAACTACAGTGTTGTAAAACTCGGCCTAGGCGGCCGAGTACTTGGGGAGTACTCGGAAATCGGCCACTTGCCGAGGCGAGTCTGAGCTACTCGGCCACATTACTCGGATGCGGTCAAAGCCGGTCAAAACTCGGTCCTACTCGGAGTTACTCGGCCCTACTCGGATATACTCGGCCTACTCGGCCCTACTCGGTCAACCTAAGTCAAAATATTTTTTTGAATTTTTCAAAGGCATACGACACACATGCAACTTTATTGTTCAACCTTATCCATTTCCTCGCTTCCGCTATTTATCACGACTATGAAATCAATAGTCTCTCTTCCAATTTTTCTCACGACTGTGGACTATACGACACAATTTGATGTTTTTAATAATTATGTTTGTGTTTCTAACATATTTCTTGGGTCCTATGAACAATTATATTTATGTTTATGTATTTATGAACATACTACATGTATAATTTTCAAATTTATACATAAAAATCCCAATCTGAGTACTCCCGGCCTAGGCCGAGTACTCGCTACTCCCCAGTCGGCCGCTCGAGTAGCGCCTAGCGATTTTTGCAACATTGCTCAACTAGGAGTCAACCTTTCCAATCCTTTCTAAGTGATTGTATCAACGGAACAATGTAATCAATGATTTAGAAAAGTGATCGTGTTAACATGGTTTGGTTTCAAAATTTACTTCTCACACGTTACATAATTTAAAGTTAAAGATTTATAGTAAAAAAATTGCTTATGTGTCTTGCTTAATCCCTTTTTTAAATATTTAAGCACTAGGTCACTTAACTTCTAGCTCCACGTCTCCACTTAGTGGTTTTAGAGCACTCACTTAAAGGGTACATTAAAATGGAAATGTAAATGATATGCAAGCAAACTATCTTAGGTCACAGCATGGCACCATCCCATATTTGTTGAGGGCACACGTTTTTCCTATTAGCTGTTAATTTTTGCAGTGTCGCTTGACGGCTTATTTATTGGGATATATAATCCAAAACAAGGATGTGGAAATACGATTTTACTACTTATCGTGCCTGTCATATTCATATTTGCTTAAGGGATAAAGATGGCAGGATTGGAAATTTGGAATGACAGAAACAGAGCGAAGGATCTGATTAGCCTTTACTCTTTAAACAATTGCTTGCTTTTCGATTATTTAAAATCTTCATCTTAAGAAGTTTAATGCTTACAATGGATGTTTTAGACGAGGATTTAAGAAAATACTTAAATTTTGTCCTTCATCTTGTTAGTTATGATTTTGACATCTCATTGCAATACTTTTAGTTATCAACTTATTATTGATAAAGTCACTTCTTTGACATGCAGACTTGCCCATTGCTACTTCGAGTTTTTACCAAGGTAAAGTGCTGTGTAAGACTGAAATCTTTTTGTTGCCTGAAACTGTTCAAATTTGATTATGGGTGTAAATGGGAAATTATAATTATGAATTACTTGATTTCAAACAGGTAGGTGGTCATCACAGTCAGGCAGATTTTGCAGTTAGAGGCAAGGAGCCTAAAGATGAAGTCCAAATTTATACTTGGATGGATGCTACACTTCGTGAGCTAACTGATCTGGTACGTCAACTGAAATTTTTTATCTCCACACCTTCCAAGTTCATACATTTACTTTAATTTATGTGTTTTGTGGTCAAAACAGAAGTTTATTACATGCTCTTTTTACGGCTTACCCTTGACATGCATATCAGTTTAAACTTTTTCGCTTGTGGAATTTACGGTGCTTGTGAAGCACCATTAAGGCATTACAATCATGTTACTGATTTTGTTTAAATATGAATCTCAATATATGATGTAAAGAGATTTGTTTGAGAAGAAAAAGGAGGCAGACAGAATAGCTGCAAAATCGTTAGACTTGTTTATGTGAGTGGCGTTTCAGATTATTTTTTTGCATATCCTAGAATGGTAGCTGCAAACTGGGGTTTGCAAAAAGCAATTTGGACAGACAAACGCAAAACCTTGCCAAGACTGAATGGGTGGTTCAGTTTTCACTTCTTCAGTGTCTTAAGAACAGTTTTCCAGGTCTGTTATCGGTTTGGTCCGATCCAGAACAGAAATTGAACTGTTTTTGGTTTGGATCTCAGTTTGGAACTAAACCTGTTCTGAAAAGGAACCAAAGCATCTTAGGCTCTTCCGATTTTTTTGGTTCTGTTATATTGTTCAGAAAAATACTGTTTCGATTTATACTGGTCTGCACTGTTGTCAAAAGCGAAAAGCGCACTGAAGCGCAAAGGGTCTTGGAGCTTAAAGCGCGAAGCGCAAGGTGTAGCGCGGGCTTCATGAAGGCGAAGCGCACAATATTAAAAGAAACTAAAAAAATATATGTAGTGATATAATATAAATAAAATAGCATCTAAATATCAAAATGATTATAAAATTCATAGCATAA
>JAUEJL010002266.1:0-10412 GCA_032274825.1 Drosophyllum lusitanicum | reverse complement strand
AGAATAATGAAAACCCCGTAGGTATTTTGTATTACATTGACAACTATTTATAGAGTACAAAGGGTACAAAAGAAACCCTAATGGGCCATAACCTATGTATACAATAGGGCTGAGTCATCCTATACTAAACCCTAATCTATATTCTTTAATAACTATCACCTCCTTCATTTTCAATTTCTTCACGAATCAGAATTTTATTTATTCAAAAATCAAAATTTTATCTCTTGCTTTTATCATCTCTTATCTCTTCTAGACATTTGCACACACTTCTCATTAAATTTTGACTTAATCAAAGTCTTCCACCTCTTATATACTTAGGAAAGTGTGAACAAATGGCAAGACAAGTCCCTCAAGTTTCTATTATATTCATTGCATCACAAAAATCACAAGTAGGTAATTTAGGTATGTAATTGACAACATTAGTCCTCCACCTTTACACTAATACTAATGATCAACACTTAATAAACCATCTTTTTTTAAGCAAGATCTAGTATAAACAACCCATAATTAATGTATAAGGATTTCTTGCATTTGGGTGTTACACTTACACAATTTTATGTTTCTTCATTGTAAAAACAGAACTTTCTCTCCATGTAGGGGAAAATGAAACAACTTTTTTTTGTTCTATAAAACAAGGCTATGTTTCCATATAAACTTTTGTTTTTGTAACTTTTTTAAGCTTAGTAATTTTTCTTTGAGATTAACTTTTATTTATTAATTTTTAATCTTGAAAGTTACAATATTTTCATGCATTTTCTATTTTTGTTTAAAAATCAGAAAAATAATTTTTTGGTTAACAATACATAAGCTTACGTGTGGTCAAAATATAAGACCATCCGAATAATCCATTCTTTGGGTTCATCAACCCAAGCTTTCCCGTGAGCATTACATCACATTCTCTCTCGCTTCCATTCTCAACTCAAAAGTTAGAATAATTTAACTCAATATTTTCCCACTTTTTATTTTATTGTAATAATAAATATATAAGAGAGAAATAGAGAAGGAGAAATAGAGAGGAGAGATAGAGAGAGGTGGCGAGCATCGAGTTGGTGAACTAGAAACTGTAATCCAAATCAACCGATTGGAAGGGGGGTTGTGGAAGGGGGCATATGGGTGTTTACTCTCAACCAAAACCAACCCAAGGTGAACCTGGAAACTTCAGGCCATGCGTATAATGTAAGTACATAGGAATTTTTTTAATTATTCCGTATTTTTTTAATTATTGCTGGCAACAACACCAACAATGTCTCCTAAAATAATTAGAGTTAATTACAAAAATGGTCTTTGTGGTTGTCACTGATTTTCACTTTTGATCCTTTAACTTCAAAAATTACAAAAATAGTCACCGTGATTGTCATTTTGTTCACTATTGGTCCTTTAGGCTAACTCCAGTTATCTTTGACCGTTAGTCAAAGGGTAATTTGGTCTTTTCTTTCATATCCTTGTTTCCAAACAATATTTTATATTCTTTGGTAACAAGGATAAAGTGGGAAAAGACTAACGGTCAAAGTTAACTGAAGTTAGTGTAAAGGACCAAAAGTGAAACAAAATGACAACCACAATGACTATTTTCGTAATTTTTAAAGTTAAAGGACTAGAAGTTAAAATCAGTGACAACCACAAGGACCATTTTTGTAATTAACTCAAATAATTATTTGCAAATTTAATTCTTTGTAAGATGCCGATTAAAAATGTCAAGGTATGTTTCATAAATCTGATCATAATTCGGCATTTCTTTTACTGGATTTTAAAGTTGAAACTGTAAATGGATCTTATATTAATCTTTGGAATGATTTTTGGTTGGGAACAAACGATTGTCAAAAGAATTTCCTAGAATTTACCACAAGTTCAGTAATGATAAGAGGTGTGTAAGTGAAATGGGTGTATGTTCACCTTGGGGTTGGGAATGGGTTGTTAGGGACATAGACAGGGTCGTGGGAAGGGTGGAAATTGAATACAATGGTCTTTTCAGTGCTTTAAAAATAGTTTCCTTGCAAAAAGATAAACAAGACACATGGTCATGGTCACTAAGCTCGGAAAAGAATTATTCAGTTAAAATGATGAGAGACTTAGTAGAGGAGAACAATGCAGCAAACTGGCAACAACACAAAGAAACTTTATGGACAAAGTTGGTTCCCACTTTGCTTGGCATGTGGATCGAGAGCGTCTCCTGGTTCGGGTTAAACTAGTTGACAGAGGGGTGGATCTGCCTACGACATTGTGTATAAGATTTGAAGGTTGTGTCGAAAGTGTTAGTCACGCCATCTTCTCCTACCCAATTTTGCAATCGGTTTGGTCAAATATCCATCGGTGGTAGGGATTACCGTTCAGAGGAGGATGTTTTTTCAAGGAGCTTGAAATGGTAGCGGTTGGAATACTCACACTATGGCAGCTCAAGATCCGGGCCCTCATCATTAGAGTGGCGGCATACTTCATTTGGAAACAGTGAAACATTGCAGTCTTTCCTTCTTCAGATAACGTGTTATTTGAAACACAACTTATGTTATTCCAATGACTGAAATACTGGGCAAAGAAAGGAAGATTTGAATCATGGCGGGGGTGGCTTTCTAATCCATTTTATTTGGGTAAATTGTGGTAGTGATTCGTCCGATCTTTTTTAATTTTGACCGTTCTTTATTGTTGCACTATCTGGGAGAAGGAGATGCATTCTACACTCTGCTTTTTGTTGAGTGGTGTAAGAGCTGACGCATAATCTCTTGTATTTATGTTGTTTTAGTTTAATATAAATATCCATTGCATGCTTTTCAAAAAGAAAAAGTAATAGCATACGAGAGTAACATCGTTTAACTTAGATGATGTTAGATGATTTTAATCACGTGAGAAGACCTGATATGTAGCCCAAGGTAATACACGTAACCGTTCGGATTTTTTCTCATAGTGTTAAAATTTCTACATATATCATTTCTTGTGGGTCAAACAATGATAGAGGTTTAGGTAGTCAGTTTGGGTTGTGTGGAAACAAGGTTATAAGGCATTGATATTGAGAGGAAGCAAAAGCAAGAAGACATATAAACAAGATAGAGATCCAATCGATCGGCCATGTGATCCATCATCCATGTGCTGCTTAACATGCAAACCACAACAATTTCTCTATCACATCACAAACCCTAATAAAATTCACCTACTCAATTCCATTTAATAATCAAGATTCGATTCGCTCCTAAAATTCATATTCTTGTCTCTACAACCTTCAATGAATCAAGTCCATCAACATTGACTCACTGCTTGCTTCCTCACCACTCCCTATGGCCAGCTCCGATGACCCCGCCGCCGCCGCCGGAGGTAAGTCCTCCGACGTCTACGAACCTCCATCTAAACCTCTACTCTCCACCTACATCGACGAATTCCACCACCACCACCACTCTCCTCCGCCTTCCGAATCAGACCCATCATCTTCATCTCACTATCCGACTAACATCACTTATAATTATCGCTCCCCACGCCCCATCAAAGACCTTCCTTTTCTTCTCCTTTTCCTCCTTTTCGTCATCTCTACTTTCGCCTTCGGTATCTTTGCTTCCGTCAATAAAAACCCTAATTCTCCTTCCTCCGTCTCTGCTTTCGTCTACGACGTACGCTCCGATTCTTGTATCAAACCCCCTAGCAGCTCAATCATCGGGGAGAGGTTTTTGTTTCTCAATTTATTACGATCTGAACCTAGTTATATTTTGAGAGTTTTGATACTTACACTTGTAGCTACTTTGATTTTAAGCATACCCATATCTTTGTTTGTACTATATTCACTCAAACATTACGCCAAACAGTTGGTGTACGTTTCACTTCCGTTTTTTGTGATAGTTCCAGTCTTCCTAGACTTCTATTGGTTCGTTGCTTGTACTATTAATTCCACTTGTAGTCAAAACTTCCCTTTGGGTTACAGAATCCTAGTGCTGGTTTTTGTGCTTTTGGTAATTGGGGTGATTGTGTGGATATTTGTGGTGAATTGGAGTAGGGTTGAGTTGACTGTGAGGATAATTAGGGTAGCATCGGATGCGTTGTCTAACAATTTGGGGTTATTCGGGGTGCTCCCGGGGTTAACTTTGGGGTTGATTGCTTATTATGCACCAATCGTTGTGTTTTTGGTGTTTGCACGGTTGAATGGTGAAATCGTGCCTAGAGAAAAACGTGGGACGGTTTTTTGTGAGTGGAAACAAGATAGTTGGGTTCCAGCTTACTATGCTTTGGCTATTCTTACAATGTTATGGTCTGCTGCTGCAATGGTGGAAGCACAGGTTTATGTAATCAGTGGGACTATTGCTCAGTGGTACTTCTCGAAAGACGATTCAAAGGTCGAAAGGAGTATACGAAGTTCTTTGAGGTAATTTTTATCAACTGTATTACTTTTCATTTCTGGGATGGTATTATTTTGATCATAATTAGTGTTAACTAGTAGACTGAAAACTGTAATAACCTGTCATTTGTTCACTTAATCACAAAAGTTATGAAACTTATTGATAATCTATTATTCATTCACGTAATCACAATAGTTCTAAAATACTAAGAAATTCTTATAAATTTATTTCCTTATGAGTCACATGATAAGAACTAAACATTATATTACGTATAGAATCAATATGATAAAAATAGTTTATAGATAATTTTATAAACTCTTTAACAAAAAAAGAAAAACGGAGTTTGAATCAGAATAATAAAAACAGTTTATAGATAATTTTTTTATTGACTTATTAAACAAAGAAAGAAAAAATAAAGAGTTGTGAACCTGGTGGCTGGTGTTGGAGTGGATATGATTACTTCAAAAAATATTGACCAAATACTAAAATGTGAAGAAGAAGGTGGAGGGATTTGAACATGGAGGCTGCGACAAGCAAACAAAATAAACCACCAGGCTGCTATCTGTTTTGCTTATTGATTGTCGCATCCAAGTGCATAAATGAAATATATTTTGCTAAAACTTTCTAGAAGTGAACAGTAGAAAACGACACTATTATTGGTCAAAATGACAAAGTATTCACCAGTCACCACAAATGTATAGTATAGTAATGACCTAATATTGATATGAGATGTGGTGTGAGTCATATGAATCTTAAGTGGTGTCTGTGTTAGTAAGTTAGTAACTATGTTTTGTTTGCAACTTTTTTTCCTTTCTTGTGGTTGTGGTGACTATAAATAAGTGGGAAGGTTAAGGACATATTTCTGGCTTCTCCTTCTTTGAGTGTCAATTGATAATCCAATATTAAGCAATGGATATGAAAGACTAACGATACAAAAGAGATGAGGGTATTGCTCAATTGCTTGCTTAATGTATTGTTGAATCAGAAGATGGTCTTTACTTTTGTTGAAGTTCAGTTTCCAAATATTGTAGTTTTAACATAATCATGTATAAAGATAGTAAATGGTCAAGTCTTTAAGGTGTAGAGATTCCACTTCATATAGCATTTAATGGCATTCTCCAGTTCATATCTGTCTTCTAGTCGGCTCTCCATTCATCTTCTGGCTCCCACGGATAGGAGTAGATTTCAATCTGAAACGCTTGAGTACCCCCTTTTATTTTATTGAAAAAAAGAAGTTATCTATATGAACATAGGATCTGACTATTAGTTCTGGTTTTATGCTATAATGGTTAGTTTTAGATAAACTTAATTAGGATAGAACAGGATTTAGAACAATCATTTGCTTCACTAGACTTTAGATTCATCATCTTTGAATTAAGTAATTAACTATTGATTAATCCCATAGAAAACCACACGTGCATCACTTATTCTATTATAAATATAATTTCATTATTAAAACAATCATTTGCGTCGCTTATTACTATCGTCTAAGGTCTATATATGTAATCCACACAATAATAGTGTAGGTATAATCAATTCAAGATGGGATTTGTCAAAACAGTAATATTTTTATTGTACTTATATGGTTTTTTCAGAAACGCGTTTGGTCCGTCCTCTGGAACAATATGTTTTTCGGGACTGTTGGTTGCTATTGTACGAATAGTGCGTGGTGCAGTTGATAGTGCAGCAAATGAAGATGCAATTGGGATGGTGAACGTGATTCTCAGATGCTGTGTGAATGCCCTATTATTAGCTTTTGAATTTCTCAACAAATTCACCATAAACTTTGCAGCAATAACTGGTGAAGCTTATTGTGCTTCTGCCAGGTTGAGTTATGAACTTCTAAGACGTAATCTTCTCTCAGCTGTTATTGTGGAGATTGTTTCCACTCGTCTTTTGGCTGCAATCATCTTTGTTCTGTCAGCCATATATGCTATTGTGGTCAGTAGTGTCTCCCTTTATTCTCTTTTACTCTGCTTCTAGTTGGGCACGGGTCAAGACGGGTACTTTTTGATACGGGCAGGGTTGGGTTACCTGGAATACATTTTGTCCAAAGGTTTCCAAGTTCTCATAAACTGCCAGGGTGTGAACTATGGTTTACAGAAATCATATTATCTCAATTATAATGCAACTATTTGAAGAAACTGATTTTTTTTCAGTGAAATTACACTTTGGCCAACTTTTGTCCCATTTGAGTATTTGACATATTTCCTTTTTAGCTAATTGTTTTATACCTGTAGCGATAAATTATAACCTGAATCAAACACTTTTATAATCATGAAACAGGCCATGTTCTTCTTTGAATTCTTTTTCAAATATTTATACTGAAGCATAAGCCAATGGGTATGTAGGTCTGTGTGATACTAAAGGCAGCAAGTGATCTAGGGGTAGATTCCTACTTTGTAGCGGCAATGGCTTTTGTGGTGGTGATAGTGATACTTGGGTTTTTGGTGCACGTGCTGGACAATGTTATAGACACGGTTTACATTTGCTATGCTATTGATAGAGACAAAGGGGAGGTATGTAAAGCAGATGTGCATGACATTTATGTCCATCTCCCGATTAGTCGCAACCATAATCCTTCCTATTTAAATGCCAGAACTCCACTGCTTGTATGATTATGATTTGGTGTCCTCTATCTCGCTTGAGTTTTGTATTATGTTGGTATGACGAACTGATTCTTTTTGTCGGTTTAATAATACAACCTGCTAGTGTTAGCTAACATTATACCACCAACACGTAAAGATTTTGCTTGGGGTTTTGAATATTTCTTTTTCTTGTTAGTCTTATTGTTTATTTAAAAGGCTTTGTTGCTTGCGTGAATGCGATTGGAGCGGCGGGGAAGAGTTGCATCTCGACGATATGCAAGTTCTGTCAATTATTCCATGCTTGATCCGTCTCGCAACTTTAGTAAGTATACCAGCAGTCTCTATTTTAAAAACTTGTATCATTCAAGGCTTCTTAGTTCTCACTTCGTTAAAATTTACTGTCTTTGGTAAAAATTTATTTTAATAATGTTTTTACCTTTAGATAGATGGATATGTTTTAGTTTAGTCTAGTTTAGTCCCTCGCCAATTTATAATGTATATATGCATACACAAACACTAATCGATATTTAAACGCGTGTACATATATGATGATTACAAAAGCAAGTTTAACCCGAAGGTACCGATTAACACATTTTGGATAAGACTCGACTTTTTTTAGATCGATATTTAAACGCGTGTACACATCCGATGATTCCAAAAGCGAGTTTAACATGAAGGTACCGATGATTAACATATTTTGGACAAGACTCAGACTCTTTTTAGATCGATATTTAATCGCGTGTACGCATTTGATGATTACAAAAGCAAGTTTAACCTGAAGGTACCGATTAACACATTTTGGATAAGACTTGACATTTTTTTAGTTTAGAGTTTAATGCAACTTAAAAGCAAGCGACAACTAGAGACATTTCGCTCAGAACATGATACGTGCCCACGATCTCAATTTCTTAATTGGAAGTACAAGAACCTAGACATATGGTACAACACTTCCATGCTTGCATGCCCACAAAGTGAAAGACCACGCAAGTAGCCATCATGTAGGTTATGAAAGTGGACAATATGAAGGCAAGATACAAGAATAGTTAGTTTATTTGATTTTCCTAGTTCACATCGTGGGTTAGTCACGATTTATTCTTCGGTTGTTACCGTTCTTTATTTTAAGTATTGAACTTGTTTTCAAGAGGGAAATGAAGAAGAAAATTAGTTCTTAAAGTCTTGTTCTCTTTCTTGTTTTCTTTGGGAGATTAGTCATTTCGAATTGGCTTTCTTCTTGGGAGATTGACCATCTCGAATCGGTCTCTATCAGAACACATATAAATGTGAAGAAAGATCACATACCGGAACAACGTAAGATCAGGCATGAATAAGGACTCCTATGCCATTCCTTTTATTTTGATACTTGAAAACAAAAACATATAGCGCCAAAAAAAATGTATATGCATAAAAGAAAACTAGTAGGGTGTCCGCGCAGTGCGGCGGCGTTTAAAGAGAGACGGTAGTGAAATTGTATGGTGGCGAGTTTTTTGTGGTAGCTAGCGATGGAGAGAATGGATGAAACAATAATAAATAATGAATATATGTAGTACTATTCGATCAGGTTATGAAATTTTAAATTTAATAGTGTAGTAATGTTATTTATGCGCATTAACTTAAAGCAATATAAGATAGTACAAATAAACAACATTTAGATGTTAAAATTTGAAGGTAATAAGTTTTTGCTCTTAAAAACTTGGGTACAATTATGCCGACCGTCTTAAACTTCATTTATTATACCGAAATCTCTATTGTTTGGATTTTATTTCATACATGGTCTCTAGTCGGTTGAAAAGACAAAACTACCACTCTTTTATTAATTTATTCTTTTATTTTGAGTTTTATTTATTAATTACTGATTATATATTATTATTATTGTAGAGATAAAAAATAAAACATTCCTATCAAACCCAACGACTATAGTCACTGTAATACAACCACCATCATCGCTATCTCGATCCTCTCTCTGCCTCTGACGAACATAAAATTAAAAACCACATTATATGTTTACATTAAAATTAGTGTCAAAAACATATAATCTTAACAAAAACTTTTTTAAACTTATCTTTAGTAATTATTATCTTGATTATCTAATATAATAATTTGTTTTAAAAGTTTTAAAAAGTTATGAAATTAAATGTTTTTTAAAGCATGAAATTAATTAGATTATCGAAATATGAAAACATTGGTTTTTTATAATCGATAACTTTCATTGTACATAAAAAAATTTAAATATATTTTAATCTATTTTTAGAATGATGTACATACTAAATATAAAATTAGCTTATTTTTTTTAGAGAATTTTAATATAGTTTAGAAGGTTAATAACTAGATAGATGCGATTAATCTAGATAAAATGGATGATTATGATGTGGTATTGATTGAAAATTAAGAACTCTTAAACTTGATGATGAAAGAGAATGTTGTATAGTTTATAAAGTATTAGTGGGGTGCCCGTGCAATGCGACGGTAATTATGAGAGACATTAATAAGATTGTGTA
Organism: Drosophyllum lusitanicum; assembly: GCA_032274825.1. Lineage (NCBI taxonomy): Eukaryota > Viridiplantae > Streptophyta > Magnoliopsida > Caryophyllales > Drosophyllaceae > Drosophyllum > Drosophyllum lusitanicum. The sequence continues at coordinate 1,016 of JAUEJL010002266.1, read as the reverse complement.
GTTGTGAGTTTTTGTGGTGGACAGCGATGAAAATGATGAAGAAGACAATGACATATGCAAATAGCACCCGGGGAATGTTATTGAAGTAATATAGTGTAACACCCGAAGTTCGGAAATTTGTGATTTAATAAATTAAACAAGTATTTCAGTTTTAGTGGATTGCCTAATTAAGATTAGGTGGTGTTTAGAAACTTGAGGGGTTAAAGTTGTCAAAATGAAAGAGGAAAGGTTGAGAGACTATTTATGTAATTAGTCCATAGATATGTATATATATAGCTAGCTTTGACTTAAGCTAGTCAAACCTCACATAACTTACAAATTCAACTCACGTAGCTTCTTGTACCAGCCCTTTTCTCTCAACTTTTGATCAAGTAAAGTGGAAGACAAGTTAATAGCAACAGATCATATATACTATACAAGCTTGAGGTAAGATTAGTAGCCATGTTCTTGAAGTTCTTGTGGGTTTTAAGATTTATTCATGGTGAAACAAGATTTGATCATGTTAATGTTGTTATTTCTTGTTTAGATGTTGTTTGGGGTGTAGGAAAACACTCCAGTAGCGTTTTTATGAATTAAGAATAAGTATTTTATGGTTTTGGCTAGAGTTACAGCAAGACAGTCGGCGAACTGGTGCTGGAAGTAGAAAGGCACTGGCGTGCCTTTGAGGGGTACGGCCATGCCTCGTGGCCGTGACCGCCTCTGTTCTTGAGGTGTAACACCATAAATTTTCAACCTAGATTTTCATTTTAAAATATTGCGGAAGCGATAAAATAAAACCAAAGGTATTTTCAACTGAATATACAAAGACAGTTTTTAGCGTCAAGCATAATTCAAAATACTAGTGTTACAAAACAACGGCTCATCACAAATAAATTATCAGAGGGCCAATCAATTATTTCCCAAGCTAACCCACTCTCAGCCGAGCCGCTGACTTACCAGAACCTGTAAAAAGAGTGAGAGGTGGGGGATTAGCACAAAGCTAAGTGAATGGAGTAAAACCACAACAGATATATCAG